>CM031593.1:900438-1025438 GCA_018467065.1 Ephestia elutella | reverse complement strand
ACCCTTTGTGCTATTCCCGGTATTTTTCTACCCGTTTACCAATTTTCATCGAAATCCGTCCAGTAGATTTTGCGTGATTGAGTAACAAACATCCTCACAAACTCGCATCCAAACTTTCGCATTTATAATTAGTAGGATAAGTAGATAGGATAATGTTCCTCTTATAGCCGCCACACACGATCAGTTTTAACTGACAGTTTTCACTGAACAGTTTTAATTGTCAGTGTAAACTGAGCGTGTGTACTATGAAAACTGTACAAAAACTGACAATTTTCATGGCATACACGCTTAGTTTTCATTGACAGTTAAAACTGTTTAGTGAAAACTGTCAGTTAAAACTGATCGTGTGTGGCGCCCATTAGGGTCCCAGCGTCGGTGTGTGTTGGATAATTTGCGTGTGTCGTACTAATAAACGAAATTATTAGTAGCAGTTGCCCCGTGGATCTTGTGGTTTTTTTATATAAACTTTGACCCCCCCATTTCAGCATCTTGCGGGTTTGATTTTAGAAAAAAAATAGCCTATGTTTGACTCCGAGTCTTTAACTTTATCCACACCAAATTTCATCAAAATCGGTCTATCGATTTAGCCGTGAAAGCGTAACAGACAGACTTTTGTATTTATAATATTAGTAGGATTTAAAAAAATTGGGGGAGCCCTTGTCCAGCAGTGGACGTCTTTCGGCTGAGAGAGAGAGAGAGAGAGAGGATTTCTAGAGCAATGTATTATTTGCAGACAAAACACAATTTACAATGGGAAGGCTTGGTTCGGGATACATCGGTCCTCAGCAAAACCACCAGCTTCGCCGTGAGAGAGAACAGCGGTGAGTTCGATCTCTTTTTACATGACTGACCAAAAAGGAGTGTTATGTTTTCAGGATTCATGTTTGTATGTATGCAAGTTTCTTTATTCCACCATTAAGTCCTGAACGGCTTAACAGATTTTGATGTGAGAGGTATTTTTAGATTCCTTGCATTCCTCCGAGTGACATAGGCTATGTGAGTGTCAGTCGTGTTTTTTATTTTTGAATAATTAGCTTGTAGGTTTTAGAATTAGAACATCGCAGTGAACAATTGGTGTAAGCTGTTATGATACATATAAGCTTGTGAATAAATAAAATAAAATAAAAATAAGGGTACAGAGAGAATTTTAACACTGACAATGATAAATTAATAAATAAATAGGTATCTGAATCTCTAGTTCATCAACAGTATGTTTTAAAACTGACTTCATGCCATGTACGACCAAACTGTGAAATCAAATTACTACTTTACCGACGCGCACCATTTTGTAAAGTTAACTGTTTTATCGACACTGCTATGATTAACCTACGAAAACTACGTAGTTCACCATCTGCCTTACCTTATCCCATCATCCGAGTCGGCGCAAAATGTCCTTTCTCTCCACAATTTTCTATCCTTAGCCATAGTTTTATCCACAACCTCCCAACACCTTCAATCTCTCCTAATACCTTCATATCCTCCCCAACACAATCTATCCATCTCTTTTTAGGCCTTCCTCTCCCCCATATCCACCTACTTTCATTGACACAGCTCTTCTTAGTTAGTGTTCCTCTTCTCTTCTCATCACGTGTCCAAACGAAGTGAGTCTATTACTCCAACCTTATCAGTTACAGGTGCAACCTTCAAACTTCCCATCACGTAAACATTTCTTATTCTATAGATAGATAGATCAACACTTTATTGCACCATTTACAGAAAGAACATACAAAGTAGAGACAAAAGAAAATCTTCTATCTCTTCTTATCACCCCGCACATCCAACGTAACACATCCGCACATCCAAAAACTACGTAGTTGTGCAAAATAAAGTAAACGCTCCTACAGGTATTCATATATGTACACTTAGTTGGCAAATAAAGAAATATAATTTACTAGCTGTCGCCTCGTGGCTCCGCCCGCGGCCTAAAGTATATCTTGTGTTTTTCTTACTTAAAAAACGAAAATTACTTAAAGCTAAGGTTACTACCGCATCCAAAGCGCAAGTGGAGAAGAGGTGGCGCAACAAACTCCACTGCTGCATTTTGTCCAACCTCTCAGTGGGAGGAACTAGCTATTTAAAAAAAATTGGTTGGCAGGTCCCCAAATGAAGTCCGTGATCCGTCACATAGTATCAGTGGACCATAGAGATGAACCGATTTTCCCGACACGAGGTTCCTTGGTCCAGTTTACAAGCGAGTTGGCTGGCCTTGGCGGCGGTGTGGCGCATTTGAAGACCGAGCTCAACGCACAGGCCAATGTGCCGCTGACTGACTCTGTGGTGAGTTGATAGATGGCGTTAGTGGCTAGTTAGAACGCGCTATTAAAGTTCTCACATTTAGATCCTGGCTTCGGCAGACCATCAGTCATGACGGTCAGTCTTAAAAATTATAGACGTGTCATCAGCAAACAACACTGTACCAGCCTGCTTCTCAATCATGTAAGGCAGGTCGTTGACATAGACTAAAAAAAGGAAAGGTCCTAAAATTGAACGCCAATCATAACTTTTGATCCTTTAGATTTTACGTTATTTAGGTCTACAGTCTGCAGTCTATCACTTAAATAAGATTTTATTTGTGCAGAGCAACTACGCTCTGCTGCCAGAAAATGTGCGCAGAGCGAATCCGGACAAACGAAGCGGCGGGAAGAATTCTGTACCGGAACTTCACCGGGAAAAAACCACCGGTAAAAAATAAGTACCGGGAAGAAATCTCCACGCGGCACCACGTTTGCCCGACTAAAACCTAAATAACTTAACGCAGTCTGCTACCACCGTAGCTTATGAAGGGAGCTACAGGGCCCTATATGATAACCTAACCTATAAATTAATTACACTTAAAAAACACTTACCAAGCTAAATCTTCTTTCTCTTCGGATCCAAACTTGAGTGTCTTCGGGAAGGGGGAATTCCTAATTACCCTACCTAACCCTTGAGATCTCAATTCCCCATAACAACTAAATAGATTTCTTCCCGTAGTTTCACTCGGGAACAGCCAGATGTGAACAGCCAGCCACGGTTCACCTCTCACAAGAAAAAGTCACAATAACAGAGTTTTTCACAAACACAAATTCAATAGTTATTTAACAAACAGGAAATTCACAATTATCACTCAAACTAAACAACAAGCAAAGACGCGAGACCGCCCGCGTATTAAAATCAAACCGATATCGCCCTGGACAAAGCAATGGCGGACTACACACGACGCCATCCACGCTAGCAGTGTGAAAACCCCGAACGCCCTCTGGCGGCAGCAATGCGAAACGCCCGCGTTTAGTTTTACCCAATGTATTACAAACATCCCCCCGTCCCGGTCTGAGAAGCAGACCGCTAGCTTACTCTACGGGAAGGCGGGCGAGAGAGGTCACACCTCTCCTTAAAATCGAACCGTCGACCAACACCTCAGCCACACGCGGAGTGCCATCTCCGCCAAGAATCAAACGTAATATGCGAGCTCGTCGCCAAAGCAATGAGGGCAAATTTGCCTCTTTTAACAATACTAAATCACCCTCCCTGGGAGGCTCAGTCCTGTCTGTCCACTTCACTCTTTGCTGCAGCAAATGCAAATATTCAAGCGACCAGCGACGCCAAAAGTCCTGGCTCATTTGCTGCAACATTTGAAAACGCGACAACCGATATACGCGTTCATCCTTCCACGGGTATTCGGGCAGGGCATTCAACGGCCCTCCCACCAAAAAATGACCAGGGGTGAGAGCTTCCAAGTCATTTGGATCTGGAGATAGCGGACAGAGAGGACGAGAGTTGAGGACCGCCTCAACTTTACAAAACACTGTGGCCAACTCTTCAAAAGTTAGAGCCGTTTCTCCGATAATGCGGCGGAGGTGGGTCTTTGCGGATTTCACAGCCGCTTCAAAAATCCCTCCCCAATGGGGGCAACTTGGGGGACTAAACTTCCAGGTTATTCCCCTTTGGGCAGCAATTTGACTTAAACTAGTACAATTTTTATCAATAAACACAGAAACATCCTTAAGATAATTTACAGTTCCTTTATAGTTTGTGCCATTGTCAGACCTAATAAGGGAAGGTAGACCTCGACGCGAAACAAAGCGATCCAACGCGGCGACGAAGGCCTCCGTAGTCAGAGCCGATACCACCTCCAAATGGACAGCCTTGGTGGCCAAACAAACAAATACACACAAATAGCCCTTCACAATACGGGCATTACGAAAGGGAGAAGCCTTGATCGAAAAGGGACCGGCAAAATCGGTTCCAACGCCGTCAAACGGTCTCGAAGGTCGGATTCGATCAGCGGGCAAATCACCCATCTGTGGTTGCATCGTGGATGCCTTCAACCTATAACATGCAATACATCGAAACAGGACACTACGGATTGCTCTTCGGGCTGACAAAATCCAAAACTCGCGTTGCAAAATAGCCAACAAAGCATTGCACCCAGCATGGGCGTTACGAATGTGTCGATCAGACACCAAAAGCTGCACCAAGGGTCCGCCCTTGGGCAACAACAGAGGATGGCGAGTCTCATATGGAAGATCCGCCTTCCGGAGCCTGCCTCCAACCCGAAGAAGCCCATCCGAGTCGATGTACGGGTTCAAACGAGCGACCGCGCCCTTCAACTTAGCGCGTGCTTCGCGCAAAATATGAAGCTCTGACTCAAACCGTCCGGTCTGCACGACACGGACCCAATGCAACAATGCGCTCCGGCGCTCTTCTGCACCTGCAATCGGCTCCAACCGCTTTGCCTGTGGGTTTCTACAATTATGTATGAAACGCTTAATCCAACTGGTAACACCCAGAAGCTTATCCAAGCTGCTATACCGAGCAAGTAGCCAATCCGGCTCCGACGTCGTCTCAGCGACTACAGCATGTACACGGAGCCCAGTCAAACTCAAAGAAGTAACATCTGTCTGACAGACAGGCCAAGAAGTTTCTGATCCCATCAGCCACTCTGGACCCCACCAGAGCGGGTGTGACACCAATTCTGGTGCCGTACAACCTCGGGAAGCACAGTCCGCTGGGTTAAGCTCTCCCGGCACATGTCTCCATGTTATATCAATTCCGATATTTTGAATTTGGGAAACCCTGTTTCCAACAAAAACCTCCAAGGTATGTGGGGCCGCGCGCAACCATGCAAGCGCGACCTGGCTATCCGACCAGGCGAAGATGTCTCGTATCTCGACCGTGGCCGCCAGCTCACTGGCAACGTGATGCAACAATTTAGAGAGAAGGTGAGCTCCACTCAACTCAAGCTTGGGAATAGTCAGCCTAGTCCTGATGGGGGCGACCTTGCTCTTCCCTAACAAAAGCGAGACATTGACCCGGCCATCGGCGTCAACTGTCCGCATATAGACTGACGCGGCGTAGCCTCGCTCCGACGCGTCACAAAAGCCATGCAGGCTGGCTCGATATTTCCCGGGGGCAATATTCGACGAGGCAAGGCAATCCGATTGACTTCCTTAATCGATGAAAACAACTCGAGCCAATCATCCAATGGAGGACCAAACAGCGGCTCGTCCCACGAGACGCCCAAAGTCCAAAGTCTCTGAAGAAGACACTTCGCAGAGAATATCACTGGACTGATCCAACCGCTTGGATCAAACATACGAGCTATTACGGACAACACCGTTCTCTTAGTCCAGACTTTTGGTATTTCCAAGTCCACTTGGAATGTGAAAATATCGGTTAGCGGCTGGTACTGCATGCCCAGCACCGCTATCCTGTTGGGATCATCCACATCCTCAAACAGGTGAGGGTTCTGTTGGTGATCCTCCGGGATCCCTTCTAGAACTTTAGGCTCATTAGACAACCACTTACGTAGCTCGTAGCCACCTGTCTTCAATATTTCAATCAATTCATCCCGCAGTAGGAGGGCCTCCTCAATACTTTGGGCTCCGGTGCACACGTCATCAACATACAAGTCACGTGACAGCACGGAAGCCCCACGGGAAAGCGGATCCGTTCCCGCTCTGCCAATTCAAGCAATGATCTGATGGCGATATAGGGACTAGATTTCAAACCATACGTGTTTGTGTTGAGTTCATACACCGTCACAGGATCCTCAGGGCGCTCACGCCAGAGTATCAACTGGAATCGCCTATCCTCAGGATGTATGACTGTCTGGCGGAACATCATCCGGATGTCCGCACCAAAAACCACTTGATGTCTTCTAAAGTTCAAGATGATGTCAATTATGTCCCTATGCAATTTGGGACCTGAATGCAAACATAGATTCAACGAAACTCCGTTCGAAGTGGGTGCGGACCCATCAAAGACAGTCCGCAACTTGCCCGTTGAGGCCTTCACCACCGCGTGGTGGGGCAAAAAATAATGCTCAGTTGAGCTCCAATCAACTCGAGACGGAGACATGTGACCCAAATCCTCGTACTCGCGCATAAATTCAATATATTTATCGCGAAGTACGTGGTCACGCTGCATACGTCGCTCCATGGACAGCAGTCGTTTCTCCGCAAGCGCCCTACTTTGCCCTAGGCTAGGACGAGAGGCAACAAAGGGTAACCTAGTTACAAACCGACCGGAGGGCAACCTCTCCGTGGTCGATCGAAAAAGGGCTTCGCACTCAGCGTGTTCCGGATCCATCCTGGAACTCATAGGTGGCTCCTCCACCTCCCAAAACCTTTGCATGGTCTTGGCCAAGGACGCAGATGCGACAACCGGTGGCTCCTCCGCGGTGCCATTATCAAACACAGGGCCCATCAGGGCAAAACCAAAAATCGTAGACACTGCCATCAGTGAAGACGAACCCAGAGCCTTCTGTGTACCCAACAAAATCCAACCCAATACGTCCGAGCCCAGGAGCAAGTCCACTGGGCCGGGATGAAAGACAAAGGGGTCGGCCAAATCCAGACCCGAAACCAAAGACAACACACCCGGCGGTATGTCTGTCGAGGGGTGCCAACCCGCAATGGTATCCATTACCATAGCCGAAGTCGTGATCCTCATTGTGGAGGACTTCAGCGAAGAAAAGGTGACAAGTGTCTGGCCCGTCAGACACTTCACTTGTATGCCACCAACTCCAAGAAGTGGCACAGGCGAGTCTTCCACGACTAAACCTAACTGGCGTGCCACTCGAGTGGTAACCAAACTGCTTTGAGCCCCTGAGTCCAACAGAGCTCTCAAATTAATGGCTTCCCCCCTACGACCCCATACGCGGACCACCGCGGTGGGGAGCAGAACCGTCCGCGGCTCTGTCCCAGCAAGGGAGCAAGCTAGTTACGGGCTCCCCACTCTCTCCAAACCAGGGGCGCGCCACTGACCCGGATAATATGGCGGGCGAGTGCACATCCCCATCTGAGGGGGGCATAACCCGCGGCCCGGCCATACATATGGTACGGCGGGTGGTACTCCAGCCGTGGGTACTCGTGCAGCGGCGGAGAAAACCGCTGCGGCTGCATGTGTTGGGTATTGGTAACCCGCGTGGAGGGGGTGTCCCCACTCTCACGTCCGATCTAGGGCCCCCGCCCATGGGGGCCCTATCCGGGGCCTGGCCAGCTACATACTGGCCATGACCTTGGGGCGCGTGGTCCCGGTCCGCCAAGACCCGCGCAGGTACGCGACCCCCCTCCCGAGGGGGGGTGCGACGAGCGAAGCCGCGTCCTCCGTCCGATGGTGGAGGGCTTCGCGCAGGAGCGCCCCCGCCCATAGGGGACCCCTGCCTCAACAACCGGGGGCCATCCCCGTTCCGGTTCATGCAGAGCATCACGTGGTGCAGCCCACGGCATGCACTGCATGGTATGGCCCTGGGACAGTCACGTGCATAGTGACTGCCCAAACAGTAGAAGCAAAGTTCATGCCGCCTCGCCATGCGGCGCCGATCTTGTACTGGCAGCCTCTGCCAGTCCCCGCATTGCAGCAGGCTGTGGCCCATCCGGCCACATTGCAGGCAGTCCGCGTCCCCCGCGACTGCTGCCGTGTGTGCAACCCGCACACCAGCTCCACGCGGTGGCGGTTGCCGTCCCTGTTGGGGCCCACGTTCAGGCGCTCTGGATGGCGCTGAGTCCGTCATGGTACTCTCAGCCGCCCGTGCCTCAAACTCCAAAAACTTCACCAAGCCAGTGAATGTTGGTAGGGTGGTGCTATCCCGTTCCGCATTCTCGCGCTCAAATCGCGAGCGGATGTCATTGGGTAATTTGCCCAATACAATGTGCACCAGCAAAAAGGACCATTGGTCCACCGGCAGCCCCAGTGTGCGGAGCGCGTTACAGGCCACTGTAACGGGCGTGAGCAACTGCAGGCGCAACTGTGCCCTGTTGGCCACCTTGGGCAGGGCCATCAACTGTGCGGCGTGCGCATCCGCTAACAAACGTAAGTTTTGATAGCGGGAGTTCAATAACTCCCAAGCCGTGTCGTACTGGTCGTCCTCCACCCGGAGGTGCTGGATGAGCGACCGCGCTTCATCCTCAAGAGTGGAGAGGAGGTAGGCCATCTTCTGGGCCTTCGACAAATCCTGTCGTGCTACGACCAGGGACTCAAACATATTTTTATATGCTACCCACTCCTCCATCCTACCCCCAAAGTGGGACAGCTGAAGGGTGGGGAGCCGACCAGTAACCGCTGGTCCTTCCTGTCTAACAGGTGTGCGAGGGGCTGGTCCGCCAGCCTGTCTCGCCCTTATTGCGGTCACCGCCTCCGCGATATCATCGTGCAGACTCAGGATCTGGTCCATGTCCGCCATGTGACCTGCGTAGGCCTCCGGGGTAAGATCGGCTTCGGTAAGCGCCGCCATGGCCGCTTCCGCGCTAATCAATCGTGAGTGGAGGTGATCCGCTCTTAGCAGTATGGCGCCCTCCCTGTCCTTCCGGGACAGGAGTCCTCCGGCCGTCACAAACCATCTCAATTCGTTGGCGAGTGTCGCCTTAGCATTGGGGGCCTTCGCCATCGCGTCAAGTCACAAACAAAAAATAACAAAAGGTAAATAAAAAACAACAAAATCAAGCAACTACACGAAGAACCGCGGTAGGTATGAGAATGGCACAAACCCGGAACGCACGGTACAAACCGCAAACAAATACAAAAAAGGTTACAAATATTCTTATACAAACAAACTAAGAAAAATCTAATAATTTTTACAAACAATTAATTATTTTTTTACAAACGAACAAATAGAGGGTAGATAAACTACGCTCTGCTACCAGAAAATGTGCAGAGCAACTACGCTCTGCTGCCAGAAAATGTGCGCAGAGCGAATCCGGACAAACGAAGCGGCGGGAAGAATTCTGTACCGGAACTTCACCGGGAAAAAACCACCGGTAAAAAATAAGTACCGGGAAGAAATCTCCACGCGGCACCACGTTTGCCCGACTAAAACCTAAATAACTTAACGCAGTCTGCTACCACCGTAGCTTATGAAGGGAGCTACAGGGCCCTATATGATAACCTAACCTATAAATTAATTACACTTAAAAACACTTACCAAGCTAAATCTTCTTTCTCTTCGGATCCAAACTTGAGTGTCTTCGGGAAGGGGGAATTCCTAATTACCCTACCTAACCCTTGAGATCTCAATTCCCCATAACAACTAAATAGATTTCTTCCCGTAGTTTCACTCGGGAACAGCCAGATGTGAACAGCCAGCCACGGTTCACCTCTCACAAGAAAAAGTCACAATAACAGAGTTTTTCACAAACACAAATTCAATAGTTATTTAACAAACAGGAAATTCACAATTATCACTCAAACTAAACAACAAGCAAAGACGCGAGACCGCCCGCGTATTAAAATCAAACCGATATCGCCCTGGACAAAGCAATGGCGGACTACACACGACGCCATCCACGCTAGCAGTGTGAAAACCCCGAACGCCCTCTGGCGGCAGCAATGCGAAACGCCTGCGTTTAGTTTTACCCAATATATTACAAACATTATTAGTTGTATTGAATTAGTTGCTCGATGTCGGGTGTCGGGTTTATCGTCCACAGGTCCCTCGTCAACAACGTGGTCCAGTTCGAGAGTGTTTCGGCGAGGGTAGCGTACCTTGTACTCAGAATCACCAAACGGTATTCGTTGAAGGTAATACAAGTGTACGCACCGACCGCAAATCACTCCGACGACGAGGTGGAGACTATGTATGAGGATATATCTAAAGCCATACATAGCTCCCAGACCCACTATACCGTTGTGATGGGGGACTTTAACGCGAAACTGGGCAAACGAAGCGATAATGAGCTGAGAGTGGGGAATTTTGGATATGGAAGGAGAAATGCACGCGGTCATCTGCTGGCCGGCTTTATGGAGAAGGAGGGCCTCTTTATGATGAACTCCTTCTTCAAAAAGCCAAAACAGCGAAAGTGGACGTGGTTGCATCCTAATGGCGTCATAAAAAATGAGATAGACTTCATCTTATCGACAAAGAGGCACATATTCAATGATGTCTCTGTGATCAATGCCGTAAAAACAGGAAGCGATCACCGAATGGTAAGAGGCACATTGAATCTGAGAACGAAACTTGAAAGGTGTCGACTGATGAAGTCTACGCTCCGACCAGCGCCTATCCAGCTCCAAAACCCCGAGAGCTTTCAGCTCGAGTTGCAGAATCGCTTTGAATGCCTGGGAGACTGCGAAAATCTGGACGATTATAATGACAGGTTCGTGCAAATTGTCCAAACAGCTGGGTCTAAAGCCTTCAAAACCCGCTGCTCAAAAGGAACCAAAAAGATCTCGGACCTCACCAACAAACTCATGGAAGAAAGACGAAACTTGGTTCTGCAGTCCTCTGATGATGCTGCTCAGTATCGACGTCTAAACATACAGATCTCCAAGTCCCTAACTCACGATTTGCGCCAATTCAATACCGACCGTATTGAAGAGGCGATTAAGCGTAATAAGGGCTCAAAAGTTTTTGCAAGGGATCTGTCTGTTGGTCAAAGTCAACTGACCAAGCTGAAGACTGAGGAAGGCAGAATCATTTCGTCGAAGCCGGAGCTGTTGGAAGAGGTTGAGAAGTTCTACGGACAATTATACGCGAGCGTACGCGCACCTGTCATAAATCTGGCCAAAGATCCAAGAGCCAGATTGACCCGACACTACACCGAAGATATCCCAGACGTCAGCCTATACGAGATTAGAATGGCTCTCAAACAGTTAAAAAACAATAAGGCACCGGGTGACGATGGAATCACGGCTGAGCTTCTGAAAGCAGGTGGAACGCCGGTATTAAAAGCTCTTCAGAAGCTATTTGATTCCGTCATACTCGAGGGACGAACGCCTACGGCATGGCACAGAAGTGTGGTGGTACTTTTCTTCAAAAAAGGGGACAAAACCTTATTGAAGAATTATAGGCCTATCTCACTTCTGAGCCATGTCTACAAACTGTTTTCGAGAGTCATTACGAATCGTCTCGCTCGCAGGTTTGACGACTTCCAGCCTCCCGAACAAGCCGGTTTCCGAAAAGGCTTTAGTACCGTGGACCACTTACATACGCTGCGGCAGATTATACAGAAGACTGAGGAGTATAATCAGCCATTATGCTTGGCGTTTGTGGACTACGAGAAAGCCTTCGATTCGATCGAGACCTGGGCTGTGCTACAGTCTCTCCAACGGTGCCAAATTGACTATCGATATATCGAAGCGCTGAAGTGTTTGTACGAAAACGCCACCATGTCGGTCCGCCTCCAGGATCAAGGCTCGAAACCTATCCAGTTGAAGCGAGGGGTGAGACAGGGAGACGTTATATCTCCAAAACTGTTCACCGCCGCCCTGGAAGATGTTTTCAAGCTTCTGGACTGGAGCGGACTCGGCATCAATATCAACGGCGAGTACCTCACTCACCTTCGATTCGCTGACGATATCGTAGTCATGGTTGAGACCTTGGAAGACCTAGGCACAATGCTCGATGGCCTCTGTAGAGCCTCTCAACAAGTGGGTCTAAAAATGAACATGGACAAGACGAAAATCATGTCTAATATCCGTGTCGCACCCACTCCTCTAAAGGTTGGAGACTCTACACTCGAAGTTGTTGACAATTATGTATACCTGGGACAAACAGTTCAGTTAGGTAAGTCCAACTTCGAGAAAGAGGTCAACCGTCGAATCCAACTCGGCTGGGCAGCGTTCGGGAAGCTTCGCGATATCTTCTCGTCCAAAATACCGCAGTGTCTCAAGACTAAGGTCTTTGACCAGTGTGTGTTGCCAGTAATGACATACGGAACAGAGACGTGGTCGCTTACTATGGGCCTCATAAGAAGGCTCAAGGTCACCCAAAGGGCGATGGAGCGCGCTATGCTCGGAGTTTCCCTGCGTGATCGAATCAGAAATGAGGAGATCCGTAGGAGAACTAAAGTAACCGACATAGCCCGTAGAATTGCCAAACTTAAGTGGCAGTGGGCGGGGCACATAGCTCGCAGAACAGATAGCCGTTGGGGCAGAAAAGTTCTCGAGTGGCGACCACGAACCGGAAAACGTAGTGTTGGCAGGCCTCCCACTCGGTGGACCGACGACCTGGTGAAGGTCGCGGGTTGCGCATGGATGCGGGCAGCGCAGGACCGGTCGTTGTGGAAATCCTTGGGGGAGGCCTTTGTCCAGCAGTGGACGTCTTTCGGCTGAGAGAGAGAGATTGAATTAGTGTCAAAACCGTACTGAAAGAGAGCTTGAGCAAGAGAGTCTCATGATCAACACAGTCAAACGCCTTAGATAGATCACAAAACGCTCCAATTGCATCCTGTGAATCTTCTCATGCATTGAAGAGAGTGACCAAAGTCACTCTTCTTGTCGAAATATTATCTAAGAAGACGGAGCTCAATGCTCAGGCCAATGTGCCACTTACGGACTCGGTGGTGACTGTGGTGAGTTGATAGATGGCGCTAGTGGCTAGTTAGAACGCGCTGTCGAAATTCTCATACTTAGATCCTGGCTTGGTGGGTTGATAGGTGGCGCTGATGGCGAATTAGAACGCGCTGTTAAAATTCTTTTTTGGGAGCAGGGTTGAATAAACATATGAAAATCGATAGTCGAGAAATTTTTTGGAAATTTTTGAAAATGGCGGAGTTGGCACGATTTTTATATTTCATGAAAAACATATGGTATGACTGAAAAGTTCCTTTGATCTGTAATCGCTATAGGCTTGCTTTACTACTAATAATAGTTGGGATTTTTTGATTTCCTAGGTATATTGTGTTCCAGGTGGTACAGGTGTCGGGCGCGCTGGGCGTGCTGCACGACGTGTTCGGCACGGCGCTGCCGGACCGGCTGTTCCTGGGGGGGGCCACCTCGCTGCGGGGCTTCGGCCAGCGCGGCGTCGGCCCGCACCAGGACGGCCAGGCGCAGGGGGGGCAGGTACTGTATCTAGGGCAGCTGGGGCAGGTGTCGGCCAGGGGGGGCAGGTGCTGTACCCACGGCAGCTGGGGCAGGTGTTAGCCAGGGGGCAGGTACTGTACCCACGGCAGCTGGGGCAGGTGTCGGCCAGGGGGGCAGGTACTGTACCCACGACACCAAAGTAGTAAATGATGTCCAAGCGTGCCCGGCGTATGTCCAATGGACAAACAATCACGCGTTTGCCACTCAGTTAGCCTTCATTCGCGTTTATGTTGCGCCTATCACTAAAATGACTAGCGTGACGTCATCGTAGGTAGAAAATAATGTACCCTCGGTTTTCATACTATCAAACAAACATGCGGTATCTAAAGCAGTATATCCAAGCGTGCCCGGCGTATGTCCAATGGACAAACATCACGCATTTGCTACTCAGTTAGCCTTCTTTCGCGTTTATGGTGCGCCCATCACTAAAATGACTGGCACGACGTCATCGTAGGTAGTCTACGGTTTTCATACTATCGAACAAACATGCGGTATCTAGCCTAATGTACTGTGGTTCCAGATATACTGGGCGTCCGGGCTGCACGTGTACACGCCGCTGCCGTTCCATCCGGCCAGGAACGGGCTCGGCTCGCTGTTCCGATCGCATCTGTTCATCAACGCCGGCTGCCTCACTGATAACGGTGAGTTTGGTTATATTTCTGACATAATACTGTTTAGATATAAATTCATTTTAATTTAAAAACTTTGTTTTTTTCGGTGAAGTATTTTTCATGCCTTTCTATTTTCACTTATCCGTTTGACCTCTCCGTACGACACGTTGTCTTCTTGTTCATCTGGTTAATATATGCTCTTCTAGGCTTCCCCTTTTAGCTTTAATATTCCTGTCATTCAATTTTTTGATAACAGAATGGTCAAACATCTTTGCCCTTCTCGTTTCTATGAGTTTTCATACTAGCGTGTGTCCGCGAACTTCGTCTGAACGTAATTTACTATTGTTAATATCTCAAGTTCTAAGCGGCGTATCAAGATGAAACCTACGCCAGATTTTAAGTTAGACCTTCAACAATATAACTGTGGAAATCGCATCAAATTTCGTCCAGTAGATTTTGCGTGATGCGCGTACAAACATACAGACAGAAAATTTTAAATAAAATGTTTTGGCTTTTATGGATGGTATTAAGACCCCCATAATTTTTTTCTTAAATATCTCTGAAGTACAGACCCAGATCAGTTACTGTTTTATCACAGCCTACCTATATAGTTCATACAGTCTGTCATCGAAAACCTATATACGCGGGGCAGTCGTGGGTACCGACTAGGTACCTACTTTTTCTTATTATTTTTGGATCCAAGATGGCAGACTTTTTTTATTTATTTTTTTAACATATGGGTATCGTTTTATAGGTTTTTGGGGATGTTGTTGACGAAAATCGCATTTATTTTAAGATCCAAGATGGAGGACAGTTTTTTATTTTATTTTACAATATGGGTATCGTTTTCTAGGTTTTTGGGGACGCTGATGACGAAAATAACATTTATTTTGAGATCCAAGATGGCGTACAATTTTTTCTGGCACTTTTGTTTCTGATCGCTGAATTTGGAACAAAGTCCACTAATCAATCTTGATGTATTAACCTACAAAACAAGACCCCATTAACAGTCGTACGAGTTTTTGGCTTCTATTGGCCCTATTAAGACTCGGCCTCATATTTTTCTTTACAGACCTTCAGACCAATTACAGTTTTATTTTGTATGTTGATATGATATTGATTGATGATGACTGCAGACGAGAAATCGAAGTCATCCACAATAGAAGCGCTATCGCTCGCTCGCGTGGCGTGCGGCGCCGGCGTGGCACTACGCCTGGGCCGCGTGGCGCGGCTCGAGCTCAACTACTGCGTGCCTCTGAAGGCGCGCCCCGGGGACAGGGCCGCGCCGGGGCTGCAGTTCGGGGTCGGGGCGCACTTCCTGTAGAGGTGAGTGAGGCAAGGCAGGTGCAGTGTGGCTGGGCTAGTGTGGCGCGGCTCGAGCTCAACTACTGCGTGCCTCTGAAGGCGCGCCCCGGGGACAGGGCCGCGCCGGGGCTGCAGTTCGGGGTCGGGGCGCACTTCCTGTAGAGGTGAGTGAGGCAAGGCAGGTGCAGTGCGAGGAAACACGCAGAGTACGCGAAAAAACACGCCAAGCGTGTAAGAAAATACGCATAACGTGTTACAATGCACGCCTAGCATGTAAGAAAAAACGCATAACGTGTTAGAAATCACGCCTAACGTGTATCATGTAAGAAAACACGCCTAACGAAAAATCACGCCTAACGTGTATTATGTAAGAAATCACGCCTAGCGTGTAAGAAAACACGCCTAACGTGTAAGAAATCATTTCCAACATGTAAAAACACGCATTCTTGTCAACACGCGTTCACGTCATTTCTTGTAGAGGTAAGCTTTTATTTCCTGTAACTTCCTGAATCCTGTAACTTCTTGAATTACAGGTTCAATGTAAAAAAACACGCCTTACCTTTTAAACAATTATAGACAGGCATATCAGTATTGTTGATTTTTCTAAACAATTTTTTTATCTTAACATTGTTGTGCAGAACAACTACGCTCTGCTACCAGAAAAGGTGCGCAGAGAATCCGGACAAACGAAGCGCCGTGAACCTCTTCACCGAAAAAGACCAGATTTTAAGTGGAGACCTATAGGTCCCCAAAAAAGCCCGATGATACCCGACGGTAAAGATTATATACGGCACTGCGTCTGTCCGACTAGAGCCTAAAACCTAACCTATACGCAGTCTGCTACCACCGTAGCTTATAAAGGGAGCTACAGGGCCCTATATAATAACCTAACTTAATAGCTACAACCACCCACAAACTCAAGGGTCACTTACCAAACTTAATCTTCCTGCTCTTCGGATCCAATCTTGAGTGTCTTCGGAAAGGGGGGTTCCCTAAACACCAAACCTACCCCGAGATCTCAATTCCCCAGACAAATAAATAGATTTCTTCCCGAAGTTGGCTCGGCAACAGAATTCGGCGGCCCCAGGCAGCCACGCGTCACATCTCACAGGAAAAATTCACAATAACGGGTTACACAAACACCAACGTTCAATAGTTATTTAACAAACAGGAAATTCACAAATATAACTCAAACTAATTAACAATCAAAGGACGCGGAACCTCTCGCGTATTAAAAATCAAACCGATATCGCACAGGACAATGGCGACCGTCCGCGACCCATTCGCACGAGCAATGTTAGAACCCCGAACCCCTGGCGGCGACAATAGGAAACGCCTGCGTTTAGTTTCACCCATTATATTACAAACATCCCCCCGTCCCGGTCTGAGAAGCAGACCGCTAGCTTACTCTACGGGAAGGCGGGCGAGAGAGGTCACACCTCTCCTTAAAATCGAACCGTCGACCAACACCTCAGCCACACGCGGAGTGCCATCTCCGCCAAGAATCAAACGTAATATGCGAGCTCGTCGCCAAAGCAATGAGGGCAAATTTGCCTCTTTTAACAATACTAAATCACCCTCCCTGGGAGGCTCAGTCCTGTCTGTCCACTTCACTCTTTGCTGCAGCAAATGCAAATATTCAAGCGACCAGCGACGCCAAAAGTCCTGGCTCATTTGCTGCAACATTTGAAAACGCGACAACCGATATACGCGTTCATCCTTCCACGGGTATTCGGGCAGGGCATTCAACGGCCCTCCCACCAAAAAATGACCAGGGGTGAGAGCTTCCAAGTCATTTGGATCTGGAGATAGCGGACAGAGAGGACGAGAGTTGAGGACCGCCTCAACTTTACAAAACACTGTGGCCAGCTCTTCAAAAGTTAGAGCCGTTTCTCCGATAATGCGGCGGAGGTGGGTCTTTGCGGATTTCACAGCCGCTTCAAAAATCCCTCCCCAATGGGGGCAACTTGGGGGACTAAACTTCCAGGTTATTCCCCTTTGGGCAGCAATTTGACTTAAACTAGTACAATTTTTATCAATAAACACAGAAACATCCTTAAGATAATTTACAGTTCCTTTATAGTTTGTGCCATTGTCAGAACTAATAAGGGAAGGTAGACCTCGACGCGAAACAAAGCGATCCAACGCGGCGACGAAGGCCTCCGTAGTCAGAGCCGATACCACCTCCAAATGGACAGCCTTGGTGGCCAAACAAACAAATACACACAAATAGCCCTTCACAATACGGGCATTACGAAAGGGAGAAGCCTTGATCGAAAAGGGACCGGCAAAATCGGTTCCAACGCCGTCAAACGGTCTCGAAGGTCGGATTCGATCAGCGGGCAAATCACCCATCTGTGGTTGCATCGTGGATGCCTTCAACCTATAACATGCAATACATCGAAACAGGACACTACGGATTGCTCTTCGGGCAGACAAAATCCAAAATTCTCGTTGCAAAATAGCCAACAAAGCATTGCACCCAGCATGGGCGTTACGAATGTGTCGATCAGACACCAAAAGCTGCACCAAGGGTCCGCCCTTGGGCAACAACAGAGGATGGCGAGTCTCATATGGAAGATCCGCCTTCCGGAGCCTGCCTCCAACCCGAAGAAGCCCATCCGAGTCGATGTACGGGTTCAAACGAGCGACCGCGCCCTTCAACTTAGCGCGTCCGTCGCGCAAAATACGAAGCTCTGACTCAAACCGTCCGGTCTGCACGACACGGACCCAATGCAACAATGCGCTCCGGCGCTCTTCTGCACCTGCAATCGGCTCCAACCGCTTTGCCTGTGGGTTTCTACAATTATGTATGAAACGCTTAATCCAACTGGTAACACCCAGAAACTTATCCAAACTGCTATACCGAGCAAGTAGCCAATCCGGCTCCGACGTCGTCTCAGCGACTACAGCATGTACACGAAGCCCAGTCAAACTCAAAGAAGTAACATCTGTCTGACAGACAGGCCAAGATGTTTCTGATCCCATCAGCCACTCTGGGCCCCACCAGAGCGGGTGTGACACCAATTCTGGTGCCGTACAACCTCGGGAAGCACAGTCCGCTGGGTTAAGCTCTCCCGGCACATGTCTCCATGTTATATCAATTCCGATATTCTGGATTTGGGAAACCCGATTTCCCACAAAAACCTCCAAGGTATGTGGGGCCGCGCGCAACCATGCAAGCGCGACCTGGCTATCCGACCAGGCGAAGATGTCTCGTATCTCGACCGTGGCCGCCAGCTCACTGGCAACGTGATGCAACAATTTAGAGAGAAGGTGAGCTCCACTCAACTCAAGCTTGGGAATAGTCAGCCTAGTCCTGATGGGGGCGACCTTGCTCTTCCCTAACAAAAGCGAGACATTGACCCGGCCATCGGCGTCAACTGTCCGCATATAGACTGACGCGGCGTAGCCTCGCTCCGACGCGTCACAAAAGCCATGCAGGCTGGCTCGATATTTCCCGGGGGGCAATATTCGACGAGGCAAGGCAATCCGATTGACTTCCTTAATCGATGAAAACAACTCGAGCCAATCATCCAATGGAGAGCCAAACAGCGGCTCGTCCCACGAGACGCCCAAAGTCCAAAGTCTCTGAAGAAGACACTTCGCAGAGAATATCACTGGACTGATCCAACCGCTTGGATCAAACATACGAGCTATTACTGACAACACCGTTCTCTTAGTCCAGACCTTTGGTATTTCCAAGTCCACTTGGAATGTAAAAATATCGGTTAGCGGCTGGTACTGCATGCCCAGCACCGCTATCCTGTTGGGATCATCCACATCCTCAAACAGGTGAGGGTTCTGTTGGTGATCCTCCGGGATCCCTTCTAGAACTCTAGGCTCATTGGACAACCACTTACGTAGCTCGTAGCCACCTGTCTTCAATATTTCAATCAATTCGTCCCGCAGTAGGAGGGCCTCCTCAATACTTTGGGCTCCGGTGCACACGTCATCAACATACAAGTCACGTGACAGCACGGAAGCCCCACGGGGAAAGCGGATCCGTTCCCGCTCTGCCAATTCAAGCAATGATCTGATGGCGATATAGGGACTAGATTTCAAACCATACGTGTTTGTGTTGAGTTCATACACCGTCACAGGATCCTCAGGGCGCTCACGCCAGAGTATCAACTGGAATCGCCTGTCCTCAGGATGTATGACTGTCTGGCGGAACATCATCCGGATGTCCGCACCAAAAACCACTTGATGTCTTCTAAAGTTCAAGACAATGTCAATTATGTCCCTATGCAATTTGGGACCCGAATGCAAACACAGATTCAACGAAACCCCGTTCGAGGTGGGTGCGGACCCATCAAAGACAGTCCGCAACTTGCCCGTTGAGGCCTTCACCACCGCGTGGTGGGGCAAAAAATAATGCTCAGTTGAGCTCCAATCAACTCGAGCCGGAGACATGTGACCCAAATCCTCGTACTCGCGCATAAATTCAATATATTTATCGCGAAGTACGTGGTCACGCTGCATGCGTCGCTCCATGGACAGCAGTCGTTTCTCCGCAAGCGCCCTACTTTGCCCTAGGCTAGGACGAGAGGCAACAAAGGGTAATCTAGTTACAAACCGACCGGAGGGCAACCTCTCCGTGGTTGATCGAAAGAAGGCTTCGCACTCAGCGTGTTCCGGATCCATCCTGGAACTCATAGGTGGCTCCTCCACCTCCCAAAACCTTTGCATGGTCTTGGCCAAGGACGCTGATGCGACGACCGGTGGCTCCTCCACGGTGCTATTATCAAACACAGGGCCCATCAGGGCGAAACCAAAGATAGTAGACACTGCCATCAGTGAAGACGAACCCAGAGCTTTCTGGGTACCCAACAAAATCCAACCCAATACGTCCGAGCCCAGGAGCAAGTCCACTGGGCCGGGATGAAAGACAAAGGGGTCGGCCAAATCCAGACCCGAAACCAAAGACAACACACCCGGCGGTATGTCTGTCGAGGGGTGCCAACCCGCAATGGTATCCATTACCATAGCCGAAGTCGTGATCCTCATTGTGGAGGACTTCAGCGAAGAAAAGGTGACAAGTGTCTGGCCCGTCAGACACTTCACTTGTATGCCACCAACTCCAAGAAGTGGCACAGGCGAGTCTTCCACGACTAAACCTAACTGGTGTGCCACTCGAGTGGTAACCAAACTGCTTTGAGCCCCTGAGTCCAACAGAGCTCTCAAATTAATGGCTTCCCCCACGACCCCATACGCGGACCACCGCGGTAGGGAGCAGAACCGTCCGCGGCTCTGTCCCAGCAAGGGAGCAAGCTAGTTACGGGCTCCCCACTCTCTCCAAACCAGGGGGCGCCACTGACCCGGATAATATGGCGGGCGAGTGCACATCCCCATCTGAGGGGGGCATAACCCGCGGCCCGGCCATACATATGGTACGGCGGGTGGTACTCCAGCCGTGGGTACTCGTGCAGCGGCGGAGAAAACCGCTGCGGCTGCATGTGTTGGGTATTGGTAACCCGCGTGGAGGGGGGTGTCCCCACTCTCACGTCCGGTCTAGGGCCCCCGCCCATGGGGGCCTTATCCGGGGCCTGGCCAGCCACATACTGGCCACGACCTTGGGGCGCGTGGTCCCGGTCCACCAAGACCCGCGCAGGTACGCGACCCCCCTCCCGAGGGGGGGTGCGACGAGCGAAGCCGCGTCCTCCGTCCGGTGGTGGAGGGCTTCGCGCAGGAGCGCCCCCGCCCAGAGGGGACCCCTGCCTCAACATCCGGGTGCCATCCCCGTTCCGGTTCATGCAGAGCATCACGTGGTGCAGCCCACGGCATGCACTGCATGGTATGGCCCTGGGACAGTCACGTGCATAGTGACTGCCCAAACAGTAGAAGCAAAGTTCATGCCGCCTTGCCATGCGGCGCCGATCTTGTACTGGCAGCCTCTGCCAGTCCCTGCATTGCAGCAGGCTGTGGCCCATCCGGCCACATTGCAGGCAGTCCGCGTCCCCCGCGACTGCTGCCGTGTGTGCAACCCGCGCACCAGCTCCACGCGGTGGCGGTTGCCGTCCCTGTTGGGGCTTACCTCTCCATGAGGGTTCCAAGGGCCTGCGTTCAGGCGCTCTGGATGGCGCTGAGTCCGTCATGGTATTCTCAGCCGCCCGTGCCTCAAACTCCAAAAACTTCACCAAGTCAGTGAATGTTGGTAGGGTGGTGCTGTCCCGCTCCGCATTTTCGCGCTCAAACCGCGAGCGGATGTCGTTGGGTAATTTACCCAATACAATGTGCACCAGCAAAAATGACCATTGGTCCACCGGCAGCCCCAGTGTGCGGAGCGCGTTACAGGCCACTGTAACGGGCGTGAGCAACTGCAGGCGCAACTGTGCCCTGTTGGCCACCTTGGGCAGGGCCATCAACTGTGCGGCGTGCGCATCCGCTAACAAACGTAAGTTTTGGTAGCGGGAGTTCAATAACTCCCAAGCCGTATCGTACTGGTCGTCCTCCACCCGGAGGTGCTGGATGAGCGACCGCGCTTCATCCTCAAGAGTGGAGAGGAGGTAGGCCATCTTCTGGGCCTTCGACAAATCCTGTCGTGCTACGACCAGGGACTCAAACATATTTTTATATGCTACCCACTCCTCCATCCTACCCCCAAAGTGGGACAGCTGAAGGGTGGGGAGCCGACCAGTAACCGCTGGTCCTTCCTGTCTAACAGGTGTGCGAGGGGCTGGTCCGCCAGCCTGTCTCGCCCTTATTGCGGTCGCCGCCTCCGCGATATCATCGTGCAGACTCAGGATCTGGTCCATGTCCGCCATGTGACCTGCGTAGACCTCCGGGGCAAGTTCGGCTTCGGTAAGCACCACCATGGCCGCTTCCGCGCTAATCAATCGTGAGTGGAGGTGATCCGCTCTTAGCAGTATGGCGCCCTCCCTGTCCTTCCGGGACAGGAGTCCTCCGGCCGTCACAAACCATCTCAATTCGTTGGCGAGTGTCGCCCTAGCATTGGAGACCTTCGCCATCGCGTCAAGTCACAAACAAAAAATAACAAAAGGTAAATAAAAAACAACAAAATCAAACAACTACACGAAGAACCGCGGTAGGTATGAGAATGGCACAAACCCGGAACGCACGGTACAAACCGCAAACAAATACAAAAAGGTTACAAATATTCTTATACAAACAAACTAAGAAAAATCTAATAATTTTTACAAACAATTAATTATTTTTTACAAACGAACAAATAGAGGGTAGATAAACTACGCTCTGCTACCAGAAAATGTGCAGAACAACTACGCTCTGCTACCAGAAAAGGTGCGCAGAGAATCCGGACAAACGAAGCGCCGTGAACCTCTTCACCGAAAAAGACCAGATTTTAAGTGGAGACCTATAGGTCCCCAAAAAAGCCCGATGATACCCGACGGTAAAGATTATATACGGCACTGCGTCTGTCCGACTAGAGCCTAAAACCTAACCTATACGCAGTCTGCTACCACCGTAGCTTATAAAGGGAGCTACAGGGCCCTATATAATAACCTAACTTAATAGCTACAACCACCCACAAACTCAAGGGTCACTTACCAAACTTAATCTTCCTGCTCTTCGGATCCAATCTTGAGTGTCTTCGGAAAGGGGGGTTCCCTAAACACCAAACCTACCCCGAGATCTCAATTCCCCAGACAAATAAATAGATTTCTTCCCGAAGTTGGCTCGGCAACAGAATTCGGCGGCCCCAGGCAGCCACGCGTCACATCTCACAGGAAAAATTCACAATAACGGGTTACACAAACACCAACGTTCAATAGTTATTTAACAAACAGGAAATTCACAAATATAACTCAAACTAATTAACAATCAAAGGACGCGGAACCTCTCGCGTATTAAAAATCAAACCGATATCGCACAGGACAATGGCGACCGTCCGCGACCCATTCGCACGAGCAATGTGAGAACCCCGAACGCCTGGCGGCGACAATAGGAAACGCCTGCGTTTAGTTTCACCCATTATATTACAAACAATTGTATTCACTTTAGAACACGCTATCTAGGAGTATTTTAAAGACATAGGGTACCTTTCATCCCGGGAAAAAGTACTGTTCCCGTGGGAATCACGCAGGCTAAGACGCGGGCAAAAGCTAGTTCTTTATGTTCCAAAAAAGTGACGTGTGAAAAATAACAAGTATTTTTCTTTTCAGATGTCTGCCACTCGTCGCCTTTCGAAAAGATGAGAACAAACGAGTACGAATTAATTTGTTATTTATTGTGTGTGTAAATACAAGTGGAATAAACGCATTTCAGAATATTTGAAAGCCGTTGTCGAGGCTGCGGCGTATCGTGCGGGCCGTACGCCTGGTTGTCCTCTAGTTAATTATGAATTGTATAAATCACTAGTGAACGCTGTTGCAATTAAATTGTTTAGTTTTTAAAAAGTTTTTTTTTCTTTTCTTTCAATACAGGAGACATAAAGTAATTTTATACAGGTGGATTCAAAAATATTGGCAAAAATTTCTACTGGTGAAAGTACATTTTTTTTATTAAAGATGGGTTTGCTCTTGACCACAATCTTGCCCGAGGACAGAGATGAGGTCTACGGTGTAAAGAGCTTACTCAGAAGCAGCCTATTCACTCTGGTTTTGAAGAGAGTCAGGTTGTATGTGCTCGGGGACACAGACGCATTCATAGAATCACATCTTTATCCCTTACGGGGTAGACAGAGCCGGGAGCTCGAAGCCACGCTTAGCTGAATAGTGGGCTCTCTGATGACAGGTTGTTAGCCCATCGCCTATGAGTGGAGGAATCCCCAGTTTAAAGTCCTTTCCCTCGATTGACTCGTATAATCTGCGCGGGAAGAGAAGCAGCTGGCACATTCTATGTTTTTTCTTCGTTTGTTTTTCATGTTTTTTATGGTGACAGTACTTATGAATATGGGCATCTTTTTGTAAGGGACCGACCCTGATAGATATCTCATAAAAAAATATCGTTTAAGCTTCAAATAAATAAAATACTTGTGTAGTTTAGAAGGCCAAGGAAAAGATGGCGCGACGACTTTGACGCTTTCCAGCCGGATTGGCCAAACGTTGAACTATGAACAGGGATAGGTGGAAGCGAGTGGGGGAGACCTTTGTCCAGCAGTGGGACAACATAGGTTAATAAAAAAACTTGTTAAATATATTTATTGTAATTAACTATGTACAAAAAAGTATAATTCACTATTCTAAATAACAACAAAAACAATTGTTCGCCAGCTTTTAAAGCTGCATCAATAGTATTTTAAAAAATTATTTATAGATGGAATTTAGCCGTTGAATCTACCCAAAAGCAGGGGTGAACGGCGTATTGAAAAATGAATCTTTGCACGTCGCAATAAAGTTGAATGTCTATCTATTATAATTGTCAATGCACAAAGAATTTGTTTTAATAATGAGTTAGACATCTTCGCTGTAAAATAAATCATATAACATCGCGATAAAGTTAAAACTCCAACATAGATCTAATTCATAAAAGTAAATGTTGCAATTAAATTTGAACCTTATGACAAGGTTGTAAGTAATACAATTATTCCATCTTCCGGTTATACAAATCATCGTAGTGTAGCCGAGAGTGCAGCATGTCATCTTCGTTGACATCGATACTGAGAGGCGGGATGCAAGCGCCGGCCACGGACCTGTGAAGTATCGAGCGATCACTGAATGAACGAATGAAATTGACGAAACGAATGCATTCATTTGTTCCGTCGATAGTGATCATATTAGTGTAAACAAAGACACATGAACAAAGTGACTTCCCTTTAATAGAGACAGTAAGAAAAGGGCCGATGGACACATTTTTAATACTATGAACTTTATAATATTAGGTCAATTAAAAATTACTTATTAGCCTGCTATTAGGCTAGATCGTTATAATATTAGCGTATTTAATTATACTAAATATTTAAGACAAGAAAAAAAAAATCGTTTCGTTCAATTCATTCGATCACCCTTATGTAGGTACCATATACAATGGTGAGTTTAGTAAACCAATGAAATTAACAGAACAATTGAATGATAACGTCACTCACCGGCCCTCAGTATAAAGTTATAAGGCCCTCAGTTGAAAGAGTGGTCAGTCGGTAGAGAGCTGTTGTACGGTGAGTTAAGTGAACAAATGATATTAATGAAACTAATAAATGATACTATAATATGTTGTGTACCTATGTATTCTCATCTGTGATTCTCACTCATCAGCCCTAGTGATTCCAAGTTGAAGAGTGAACGAATGAAATGAACGAAACGAATGAACGATAACCTCACTCACCGGCCCTCGGCGTTCAAGAAGTTGAATGTAGAACACGCGTGGTCGGTAGAGAGCAACTCCACGTTGAGGTCGAGCGCGCGCGCCGCGCGGAACGCCGTGTTCATGGCCGAGCGGTCCTTGCTCTCCAGACCTATGATCTGTGGAGACGACGATAGAGAGTATGTATGTAACGTGAGTAACAAATGAAACATCCTGTAGGTTCAAAGATTAACTGAAGACTGCCTTTATTCTAGACTAGCCGTGTACCGGGGCTTCGCTCCCGTGGTAATTTTGGGATGAAAGTGTGCTATTCCCGGTATTTTTTTACCCATATACCAAGTTTCATCAAAATCCGGCCAGCAGATATTGCGTGATTGAGTACCTAACATCCTCACAAACTCACATCCAAACTTTCACATTTATTGACCGAGCGAGCGAAGCGAGCGAAGGTCTCTAAATCGAGTTGGGGGCGAAACACATTGTTTGTATGTGTGTATGTATGTATGTATGTATGTTTGTACCGCGATAACTGCCGAACCGATGGTCCGATTTTGATGAAATTTGGTAGGCATGTAGGAAATATCAATAGAATTTTCAAGTTCGTTGGGCATCAAAATCGGTTCAGTAGTTTTTGAAATATTAATTAAAACGTCCGCGATTATCTAGCAAACGAAACCATAGCGTGTTCTAACTTTGGATAACGCCATCTAGATTTTATTTAGGAAACTGAATTATGTTAGAAAAGTCGAAATCAGAGTATATCAATAAAAACGCGAGTAATAATCGCGAGGTCTAAGTTCGCGGCGAACTACTAGTAATATTATTAGTAGGATTATATACTTTGTCCAGCAGTGGATGTCTTTCGGCTGAGAGAGAGAGAGAGGATTATATACTAGCCGCGCCCCGGGTTAAAAAATACCTTATGTGCTATGGATACTGGGAAATTATCTACCCGTAAAATCAAATTTCATTGAAATTAGTCCCGTAGATTTTGCGTGATTGAGTAACAAACATCCTCACAATTCACAAACTCACATGCAAACTCTTACATTTATAATATTAGTAGGATTAAACAGAGTTTTTATACATATTGAAAACTAGCTTTTGCCCGCGGCTTCGCCCGCGTGAATTTCCCACGGGAACAGTGCTTTTTCCCGGGATAAAAAGTAGCCTATGTGCTATTATCTACCTCTGTACCAAATTTCATCGAAATCCGTCCAGTAGATTTTGCGTGATTGAGTAACAAACATACTCACAAACTCACATCCAAACTTTCGCATTTATAATATTAGTATGGATAGAACAAAAAGTCGTCATTGTGACATCCACTGAGTATAATAGTCGGGGCTGTGAATTTTCAGTTATATGGAGCGTGGTCACATTAAATCCTACGATGGTGATTTTTATAAACTACATAGACTAGTAGTTCGCCGCGAACTCAGACCTCGCGATTATTACTCGCGTTTTTATTGATATACTCTGATTTCGATTTTTCTAACATAATTCAGTTCCCTAAATAAAATCTAGATGGCGTTATCCAAAGTTAGAACACGCTATGGTTTCGTTTGCTAGATAATCGCGGACGTTTTTATTAATATTTCAAAAACTACTGAACCGATTTTGATGCCTAACGAACTTGAAAATTCTATTGATATTTCCTACATGCCTACCAAATTTCATCAAAATCGGACCATCGGTTCGGCAGTTATCGCGGTACAAACATACATACATACATACATACATACATACATACATACATACATACATACATACAAACAATGTGTTTCGCCCCCAACTCGATTTAGAGACCTTCGCTCGCTTCGCTCTATCGGTCAATTATGATATTACAACTGCAAATTTAAGTGTAAAAAAAAAATCACCACCGCCGTTTTTTTTTTAAGCGCTATTATAAGACTCATATTGTTATAACTCTCAAACAAAAAATCCTACCAGGGTGATTTTTATTACATGTTTCCTTACGAATAATAAAAACTTGATTTAAAAAATCACCAATAAATAACAATCCGAAATGGATTTTTTAATGAGTTGTAATTTTTATACTTTAAAAACATCCTGTACAAAAACAAAAAATCCAGCAATGGTAACTTTTATATATTATTCGTATACGATTGTAATGAACCATATCCTCAATTTTTATAAGGGTGACTACAACAGTTTTTTTTTATTAACTTTTAATTTTTTTTTTTAATTCTACAGTCGAGAAAATTGTATATTCGTACGTAATGTGAATTATTAAATCTTAATTTTAAAAAACGACTCATGTTTATGAACCCGATTTCCTGTAATTAAATAAAAACCATATTGACATTTATAACGTTAAAAATACATTTTATGACTAGAAAGCCTTATTATAAACCGGCCAACTTTTATTTACAGGTAAATGAAGTCTTATTGACCGAGCGAGCGAAGCGAGCGAGGGCTATAATTCAAGTTGGAGCGAAAAACACATTGTTTGTATGTATGTATGTATGTATGTTTGTTCCGCGATAACTCTCGAACCGTTGTTCCGATTTTGATGAAAGTTGGAATATATGTAGGGATGGTTAATAGAATTTTCAAGTTCGTTGGGCATCAAAATCGGTCCAGCCGTTTTTGAGATATTTAATTTTTTGTGAAAATAAATATTGTATTTTAATAGTCGCGAGGTCTACGTTCGCAGCGAACGACTAGTTAATTAATTGTGAACAGTAATCTCTATTGTAAACTTTTTTATTTACGAGCAATTCAGTATAGTTTATTTACCCCTCCCATTTCATATCGGATCATCAAAATTCTTTTTTTTTTATATAAGGATGTCTAAAAATATCAAAATAATGTTAAGTATAAAAATCATGGTTGTAGGAATTTGTCGGTAAAAAAAAATTTAAATGCCCCGCCTATAATCATAATGTTTTTACTCAGTCATGAGAACTTACCAAAACATCGATATTAGGCTCCAGTATTTTGAAGAGTTTCAAGGATTCTTCTGTGATGTCATGTGAACTTTGGACCTGCCAAGACAGAACCGTTCTGAAACAACACTTCTGATGTAAAAAAATATAAAATAAGTAAAAACTAGTGGTTCGCCGCGAACTTGGACCTCGCGATTATTATTTTAAGAATATGTGTATATCTCGAAAATGGCTGAACCGATTTTGTTGCGCAACGAACTTAAAAATTCTATTGAAAGTGGCTACACATATTCTTAAAATCATCGAAATTAATTCAACGGTTCGAGTGTTATCGTGGAACAAACATATATACATACAAACAATGTGTTTTCGCCCCAACTTGAATTATAAAAATCTCAAAATATGTAAAGTTACATAATTTTTTTTTGCTTGTAATAACAGTAAACTTTATACAATATTCAAAAATTATAAACACAAGTAGTGTTTATTAATGCTGAATTTCTGAGTAAGTTAATTATAAACTATAACTAAAAAATAAGAATTGTGTTTTAATGGCCTTACCTGGGGAATATAGCAATAGGTCCAAGTACTGTAACTCCATTATTTAGCCGGAATCCATACTGAAACAACACAGGACAATATTTAATACTGTTAAATGAGAGACAACTGTAAGAATAATAGCAACTCCACATACAGCTGTATAAATAACTAGCGCCCCGCCCCGGCTTCGCTTGGGAGGTGCAGAGACACCTTAACCCCCTAAGATAGGATTCAGTGATAGGTGCGTCAGGTTTCTTTGCAGCTGACTGTACATACACAAATTGTAGCCTATGTCACTCAGGTATAATGTAGCTTTCTATTGATGAAAGAATTTTTGATATTGGTTCAGTAGTTCCAAAGATTACCTCATAGGAAAATCCTCCTATCAATCAATCAATCAATATTTATTTGCAAGAATACAGTTTATAGAAGATGTTACAATTTAACACAGGTACATGTATTCAACCTTAAAGTAAAGCATGCAAAATTTTAAATTCGTATTACACATTAAATCACATTGTCAGTTACATAAATTCAAATATTCATTAATGTCATAAAAAGTATTTTCTAACAGCCATGCAGTCAAAACATTGTCAAAGTTCTTCCCATGTAGTTCCTTTATTGAATTTGGGAGCTTATTATATATAATTATGCACATATTATAAACATTCATCATTTTATATATATAGCAATTACAAGGTGGCTTGTCCAATAAATTAATATATTGTGGCCGCTGTGGTCTTAAATTCAGTCGCGTCGAAGCATTCGTCGTGTGCGGTTGCGCGTGGTGCCTATGTAAACGTTGTGATGGCCTCTAAAGTGTTGAAGTGTGCAAGCTGCAACATTGTAATAAACGAGCTGCTATGTTTTGTTCAGGACAAGCTCCAAGTAGTGGACGAAGAAAGTATTAGTCGTATTGTATTAGTATTGTGCGCAGAGAATCCGGGACAAACGAAGTGGCGGGAAGATTCTGTACCGGAAAAGACCGGGTCTTAAAAACAGACCGGATCTTAAAATGACGGTAAATCGAAATAACGGTAAGAACTTGACACGGCACTACGTCTGTCCGACTAGAACCTAACTTAAACTATACGCAGACTGCTACCACCGTAACTTATGTAGGGAGCTACGGGGCCCTATATACTAACCTACCTTAATAACTAAATTACAAACCACTTACCAAACTGAATCTTCTTAATCTTCGGATCCAACTTAGAGTGTCTTCGGAAGGGGGGTTGGTCCCTAATCACCCAAACTACCCCCTTGAGATCTCAATCCCCAGAATAAATACCTTGCTTTCTTCACGAGGGTTCACTCGGCAACAGGATTCGGCGTCCCCAGGCAGCCACCAGTCACGTCGTTCACAACAAACAGTCTAAATACATTTCTTTCGCACAACACAAATTATCGCGAGCTTATTAGTTATTTAACAACGATGAAATACACAATTACAATTAAATAAAATTAACACGCCACGCCACGCGGCTACAAACGAACCATGCAAGATGGTGGCCGAGCACCTGGCCGTTACTTCACGCGACACGGCCTCGCGCGCGCAGTCCAAAACCAATACTGCAAGATCGACTAAAGGTCGACGGGCGGAAGCCGCCTGCGCCAATGTTGCCAGTAGGAAACAAAATGGCTGTGCGTAAAGCCAGCCACGCACGGCGCAGCACACGCTCAATGCAATGCATAGATTTTACAAACATCAACAAGTTTATTACAAACATCCCCCCGTCCCGGTCTGAGAAGCAGACCGCTAGCTTACTCTACGGGAAGGCGGGCGAGAGAAGTCACAGCTCTCCTTAAAATCGAACCGTCGACCAACACCTCAGCCACACGCGGAGTACCATCTCCGCCAAGAATCAAACGTAATATGCGAGCTCGTCGCCAAAGCAATGAGGGCAAATTTGCCTCTTTTAACAATACTAAATCACCCTCCCTGGGAGGCTCAGTCCTGTCTGTCCACTTCACTCTTTGCTGCAGCAAATGCAAATATTCAAGCGACCAGCGACGCCAAAAGTCCTGGCTCATTTGCTGCAACATTTGAAAACGCGACAACCGATATACGCGTTCGTCCTTCCACGGGTATTCGGGCAGGGCATTCAAAGGCCCTCCCACCAAAAAATGACCAGGGGTGAGAGCTTCCAAGTCATTTGGATCTGGAGATAGCGGACAGAGAGGACGAGAGTTGAGGACCGCCTCAACTTTACAAAACACTGTGGCCAGCTCTTCAAAAGTTAGAGCCGTTTCTCCGATAATGCGGCGGAGGTGGGTCTTTGCGGATTTCACAGCCGCTTCAAAAATCCCTCCCCAATGGGGGCAACTTGGGGGACTAAACTTCCAGGTTATTCCCCTTTGGGCAGCAATTTGACTTAAACTAGTACAATTTTTATCAATAAACACAGAAACATCCTTAAGATAATTTACAGTTCCCTTATAGTTTGTGCCATTATCAGACCTAATAAGGAAGGTAGACCTCGACGCGAAACAAAGCGATCCAACGCGGCGACGAAGGCCTCCGTAGTCAGAGCCGATACCACCTCCAAATGGACAGCCTTGGTGGCCAAACAAACAAATACACACAAATAGCCCTTCACAATACGGGCATTACGAAAGGGAGAAGCCTTGATCGAAAAGGGACCGGCAAAATCGGTTCCAACGCCGTCAAACGGTCTCGAAGGTCGGATTCGATCAGCGGGCAAATCACCCATCTGTGGTTGCATCGTGGATGCCTTCAACCTATAACATGCAATACATCGAAACAGAACACTACGGATTGCTCTTCGGGCAGACAAAATCCAAAACTCGCGTTGCAAAATAGCCAACAAAGCATTGCACCCAGCATGGGCGTTACGAATGTGTCGATCAGACACCAAAAGCTGCACCAAGGGTCCGCCCTTGGGCAACAACAGAGGATGGCGAGTCTCATATGGAAGATCCGCCTTCCGGAGCCTGCCTCCAACCCGAAGAAGCCCATCCGAGTCGATGTACGGGTTCAAACGAACGACCGCGCCCTTCAACTTAGCGCGTCCGTTGCGCAAAATCTGAAGCTCTGACTCAAACCGTCCGGTCTGCACGACACGGACCCAATGCAACAATGCGCTCCGGCGCTCTTCTGCACCTGCAATCGGCTCCAACCGCTTTGCCTGTGGGTTTCTACAATTATGTATGAAACGCTTAATCCAACTGGTAACACCCAGAAGCTTATCCAAGCTGCTATACCGAGCAAGTAGCCAATCCGGCTCCGACGTCGTCTCAGCGACTACAGCATGTACACGGAGCCCAGTCAAACTCAAAGAAGTAACATCTGTCTGACAGACAGGCCAAGAAGTTTCTGATCCCATCAGCCACTCTGGACCCCACCAGAGCGGGTGTGACACCAATTCTGGTGCCGTACAACCTCGGGAAGCACAGTCCGCTGGGTTAAGCTCTCCCGGCACATGTCTCCATGTTATATCAATTCCGATATTCTGGATTTGGGAAACCCGATTTCCCACAAAAACCTCCAAGGTATGTGGGGCCGCGCGCAACCATGCAAGCGCGACCTGGCTATCCGACCAGGCGAAGATGTCTCGTATCTCGACCGTGGCCGCCAGCTCACTGGCAACGTGATGCAACAATTTAGAGAGAAGGTGAGCTCCACTCAACTCAAGCTTGGGAATAGTCAGCCTAGTCCTGATGGGGGCGACCTTGCTCTTCCCTAACAAAAGCGAGACATTGACCCGGCCATCGGCGTCAACTGTCCGCATATAGACTGACGCGGCGTAGCCTCGCTCCGACGCGTCACAAAAGCCATGCAGGCTGGCTCGATATTTCCCGGGTGGCAATATTCGACGAGGCAAGGCAATCCGATTGACTTCCTTAATCGATGAAAACAACTCGAGCCAATCATCCAATGGAGAGCCAAACAGCGGCTCGTCCCACGAGACGCCCAAAGTCCAAAGTCTCTGAAGAAGACACTTCGCAGAGAATATCACTGGACTGATCCAACCGCTTGGATCAAACATACGAGCTATTACGGACAACACCGTTCTCTTAGTCCAGACTTTTGGTATTTCCAAGTCCACTTGGAATGTGAAAATATCGGTTAGCGGCTGGTACTGCATGCCCAGCACCGCTATCCTGTTGGGATCATCCACATCCTCAAACAGGTGAGGGTTCTGTTGGTGATCCTCCGGGATCCCTTCTAGAACTCTAGGCTCATTGGACAGCCACTTACGTAGCTCGTAGCCACCTGTCTTCAATATTTCAATCAATTCATCCCGCAGTAGGAGGGCCTCCTCAATACTTTGGGCTCCGGTGCACACGTCATCAACATACAAGTCACGTGACAGCACGGAAGCCCCACGGGGAAAGCGGATCCGTTCCCGCTCTGCCAATTCAAGCAATGATCTGATGGCGATATAGGGACTAGATTTCAAACCATACGTGTTTGTGTTGAGTTCATACACCGTCACAGGATCCTCAGGGCGCTCACGCCAGAGTATCAACTGGAATCGCCTGTCCTCAGGATGTATGACTGTCTGGCGGAACATCATCCGGATGTCCGCACCAAAAACCACTTGATGTCTTCTAAAGTTCAAGATGATGTCAATTATGTCCCTATGCAATTTGGGACCTGAATGCAAACACAGATTCAACGAAACCCCGTTCGAAGTGGGTGCGGACCCATCAAAGACAGTCCGCAACTTGCCCGTTGAGGCCTTCACCACCGCGTGGTGGGGCAAAAAATAATGCTCAGTTGAGCTCCAATCCAACTCGAGCCGGAGACATGTGACCCAAATCCTCGTACTCGCGCATAAATTCAATATATTTATCGCGAAGTACGTGGTCACGCTGCATACGTCGCTCCATGGACAGCAGTCGTTTCTCCGCAAGCGCCCTACTTTGCCCTAGGCTAGGACGTGTAGCAACAAATGGTAATCTAGTTACAAACCGACCGGAGGGCAACCTCTCCGTGGTTGATCGAAAAAGGGCTTCGCACTCAGCGTGTTCCGGATCCACCCTGGAACTCATAGGTGGCTCCTCCACCTCCCAAAACCTTTGCATGGTCTTGGCCAAGGACGCTGATGCGACGACCGGTGGCTCCTCCACGGTGCTATTATCAAACACAGGGCCGATCAGGGCGAAACCAAAGATAGTAGACACTGCCATCAGTGAAGACGAACCCAGAGCTTTCTGGGTACCCAACAAAATCCAACCCAATACGTCCGAGCCCAGGAGCAAGTCCACTGGGCCGGGATGAAAAACAAAGGGGTCGGCCAAATCCAGACCCGAAACCAAAGACAACACACCCGGCGGTATGTCTGTCGAGGGCTGCCAACCCGCAATGGTATCCATTACCATAGCCGAAGTCGTGATCCTCATTGTGGAGGACTTCAGCGAAGAAAAGGTGACAAGTGTCTGGCCCGTCAGACACTTCACCTGTATGCCACCAACTCCAAGAAGTGGCACAGGCGAGTCTTCCACGACTAAACCTAACTGGTGTGCCACTCGAGTGGTAACCAAACTGCTTTGAGCCCCTGAGTCCAACAGAGCTCTCAAATTAATGGCTTCCCCCCTACGACCCCATACGCGGACCACCGCGGTAGGGAGCAGAACCGTCCGCGGCTCTGTCCCAGCAAGGGAGCAAGCTAGTTACGGGCTCCCCACTCTCTCCAAACCAGGGGCGCGCCACTGACCCGGATAAGATGGCGGGCGAGTGCACATCCCCATCTGAGGGGGGGCATAACCCGCGGCCCGGCCATACCTATAGTACGGCGGGTGGTACTCCAGCCGTGGGTACTCGTGCAGCGGCGGAGAAAACCGCTGCGGCTGCATGTGTTGGGTAGTGGTAACCCGCGTGGAGGGGGGTGTCCCCACTCTCACGTCCGATCTAGGGCCCCCGCCCATGGGGGCCCTATCCGGGGCCTGGCCAGCCACATACTGGCCACGACCTTGGGGCGCGTGGTCCCGGTCCGCCAAGACCCGCGCCGGTACGCGACCCCCCTCCCGAGGGGGGGTGCGACGAGCGAAGCCGCGTCCTCCTTCCGATGGTGGAGGGCTTCGCGCAGGAGCGCCCCCGCCCATAGGGGACCCCTGCCTCAACAACCGGGGGCCATCCCCGTTCCGGTTCATGCAGAGCATCACGTGGTGCAGCCCACGGCATGCACTGCATGGTATGGCCCTGGGACAGTCACGTGCATAGTGACTGCCCAAACAGTAGAAGCAAAGTTCATGCCGCCTTGCCATGCGGCGCCGATCTTGTACTGGCAGTCTCTGCCAGTCCCTGCGTGCAGCAGGCTGTGGCCCATCCGGCCACATTGCAGGCAGTCCGCGTCCCCCGCGACTGCTGCCGTGTGTGCAACCCGCACACCAGCTCCACGCGGTGGCGGTTGCCGTCCCTGTTGGGGCTTACCTCTCCATGAGGGTTCCAAGGGCCTACGTTCAGGCGCTCTGGATGGCGCTGAGTCCGTCATGGTATTCTCAGCGGCCCGTGCCTCAAACTCCAAAAACTTCACCAAGTCAGTGAATGTTGGTAGGGTGGTGCTGTCCCGCTCCGCATTTTCGCGCTCAAACCGCGAGCGGATGTCATTGGGCAATTTGCCCAATACAATGTGCACCAGCAAAAAGGACCATTGGTCCACCGGCAGCCCCAGTGTGCGGAGCGCGTTACAGGCCACTGTAACGGGCGTGAGCAACTGCAGGCGCAACTGTGCCCTGTTGGCCACCTTGGGCAGGGCCATCAACTGTGCGGCGTGCGCATCCGCTAACAAACGTAAATTTTGGTAGCGGGAGTTCAATAACTCCCAAGCCGTGTCGTACTGGTCGTCCTCCACCCGGAGGTGCTGGATGAGCGACCGCGCTTCACCCTCAAGAGTGGAGAGGAGGTAGGCCATCTTCTGGGCCTTCGACAAATCCTGTCGTGCTACGACCAGGGACTCAAACATATTTTTGTAGGCTACCCACTCCTCCATCCTACCCCCAAAGTGGGACAGCTGAAGGGTGGGGAGCCGACCAGTAACCGCTGGTCCTTCCTGTCTAACAGGGGTGCGAGGGGCTGGTCCGCCAGCCTGTCTCGCCCTTATTGCGGTCGCCGCCTCCGCGATATCATCGTGCAGACTCAGGATCTGGTCCATGTCCGCCATGTGACCTGCGTAGACCTCCGGGGCAAGTTCGGCTTCGGTAAGCACCACCATGGCCGCTTCCGCGCTAATCAATCGTGAGTGGAGGTGATCCGCTCTTAGCAGTATGGCGCCCTCCCTGTCCTTCCGGGACAGGAGTCCTCCGGCCGTCACAAACCATCTCAATTCGTTGGCGAGTGTCGCCCTAGCATTGGAGACCTTCGCCATCGCGTCAAGTCACAAACAAAAAATAACAAAAGGTAAATAAAAAACAACAAAATCAAACAACTACACGAAGAACCGCGGTAGGTATGAGAATGGCACAAACCCGGAACGCACGGTACAAACCGCAAACAAATACAAAAAAGGTTACAAATATTCTTATACAAACAAACTAAGAAAAATCTAATAATTTTTACAAACAATTAATTATTTTTTACAAACGAACAAATAGAGGGTAGATAAACTACGCTCTGCTACCAGAAAATGTGCGCAGAGAATCCGGGCAAACGAAATGGCGGGAGGGTTCGGTACCGAAAAATTTACCGGGTAAAAAAAATACCGGTAAAAACCTCGACCCGGCACTACGTCTGTCCGACTAACCTAACCTAACCTATACGCAGTCTGCTACCACCATAGTTTATAACGGGAACTACAGAACCCTGTATATTAAACCTAACTTAATAGCTACAACCACCCACAAACTCAAGGGTCACTTACCAAACTTAATCTTCCTGCTCTTCGGATCCAATCTTGAGTGTCTTCGGAAAAGGAGGGGGTTGTTCCCTAAATCACCCAACCTACCCCATGAGATCTCAATCCCCCGAAAAATACCTGATCCGTCTAGCAGTTCCACTCGGCAACAGATTTCGGCGTCCCCAGGCAGCCACGTTTCGCATCTCACAAGAAACAGTCAAAGTAAAAGGTTTCACAAACACAAACGTTCAATAGTTATTTAACAAACAGGAAATTCACAAATATAACTCAAACTAATTAACAATCAAAGGACGCGGGACCTCTCGCGTATTAAAAATCAAACCGATATCGCACAGGACAAATGGCGGCCGTCCGCCATGCCATTCACGCGAGCAATTTCATGCGGCGCGGCGCTCCCGCGCGATGTCCAAACAATACTGAATTCAAAATGGTCGCTCGCGACTGCCGACGCCGGCCGAGCGGGCGACGACGCTACTAATATGAAACTACCGCACGCGCTAGAATATTACGGCGGCGAACGGACAAAACAACATAGATTTTATTACAAACACTGGTCGTCCTCCACCCGGAGGTGCTGGATGAGCGACCGCGCTTCACCCTCAAGAGTGGAGAGGAGGTAGGCCATCTTCTGGGCCTTCGACAAATCCTGTCGTGCTACGACCAGGGACTCAAACATATTTTTGTAGGCTACCCACTCCTCCATCCTACCCCCAAAGTGGGACAGCTGAAGGGTGGGGAGCCGACCAGTAACCGCTGGTCCTTCCTGTCTAACAGGTGTGCGAGGGGCTGGTCCGCCAGCCTGTCTCGCCCTTATTGCGGCCGCCGCCTCCGCGATATCATCGTGGAGATTCAGGATCTGGTCCATGTCCGCCATGTGAACTGCGTAGACCTCCGCGGCAAGTTCGGCTTCGGTAAGCACCGCCATGGCCGCTTCCGCGCTACTCAATCGTGAGTGGAGGTGATCCGCTCTTAGCAGTATGGCGCCCTCCCTGTCCTTCGGGGACAGGAGTCCTCCGGCCGTCACAAACCATCTCAATTCGTTGGCGAGTGTCGCCTTAGCATTGGAGACCTTCGCCATCGCGTCAAGTCACAAACAAACAGACAAAAATAAAAAAAGATAAAAGGTAAATAAAAAACAAAATCAAACTACAATACGCAAAGCCGCGGTAGGAATGAGAATGGCACAAACCCGGAAACAAATGCAAAAGGTTACAAATATCTAAAATCAAACAATCAATCTATATAAGTTCTTATATAAACAAACTAATTAAAATCTAATAATTTTTACAAATAATTATCTTTTACAAACGAACAAATAGAGGGTAGATAAACTACGCTCTGCTACCAGAAAATGTGCGCAGAGAATCCGGGACAAACGAAGTGGCGGGAAGATTCTGTACCGGAAAAGACCGGGTCTTAAAAACAGACCGGATCTTAAAATGACGGTAAATCGAAATAACGGTAAGAACTTGACACGGCACTACGTCTGTCCGACTAGAACCTAACTTAAACTATACGCAGACTGCTACCACCGTAACTTATGTAGGGAGCTACGGGGCCCTATATACTAACCTACCTTAATAACTACAATTACAAACCACTTACCAAACTGAATCTTCTTAATCTTCGGATCCAACTTCGAGTGTCTTCGGAAGGGGGGGGGGTTGGTCCCTAATCACCCAAACTACCCCCTTGAGATCTCAATCCCCAGAATAAATACCTTGCTTTCTTCACGAGGGTTCACTCGGCAACAGGATTCGGCGTCCCCAGGCAGCCACCAGTCACGTCGTTCACAACAAACAGTCTAAATACATTTCTTTCGCACAACACAAATTATCGCGAGCTTATTAGTTATTTAACAACGATGAAATACACAATTACAATTAAATAAAATTAACACGCCACGCCACGCGGCTACAAACGAACCATGCAAGATGGTGGCCGAGCACCTGGCCGTTACTTCACGCGACACGGCCTCGCGCGCGCAGTCCAAAACCAATACTGCCTGATCGACTAAAGGTCGACGGGCGGAAGCCGCCTGCGCCAATGTTGCCAGTAGGAAACAAAATGGCTGTGCGTAAAGCCAGCCACGCACGGCGCAGCACACGCTCAATGCAATGCATAGATTTTACAAACATCTGTAACTGCTTTTACGGAGGAAGAAATTGTAGCTGCAAAAAACTTACTTTTCGAATCAATTTCGAAGCGCCAAGAGAATCCGTAAAAGGGATGGTAAAAGCTTACGAGATATCGATGACATCATTACTACCATCAAGGAGTCTAATGAGGAGCAACTCCCTATATTCGTAGCGAAGGAGCTCAAAAAACTACCGCTGGTCCTTTTTGATCACGTCGATGTCACGCGATTACTCAAAGATCAAGTGAAGATGCAAGATGATTAAATATATGAAACATAATTATGCGACAGTCGAGGAAATTCAACACTTAAGGTTGGAGATAGAAGCTCTGAAGAATGCATCCATTGTGAACAATTTTCCTTGTAATGTAAATAACAAAAGAGGAGCGTATTTATTGAATAGTTCGGAGGAATGCAATAGCGGGCCCATGGGCTTAGCTCCCATGGAGTGTATGGGAAGTCCTTCTCATCCTGAAAAACTAAGCACATCGGAATTTCAACCCAAATATTCTGATAAACCTGTAACTGAGGGTAGCAGGCAAGCGAATATTTCAAAATCTGGATGTTTTTTAACAAAAATACACACATCTCTTATATACAATTCCAAGTTGTTTAAATAATGGTCGGCACAAGTCCAAGAAATAAGCATTACAGATAAGCTCGTACACATCTTTTTTGAATAATAAAGACTCGGTTCACCTCAACAGAGTTCCCCCACAGTATTAATCCATAGCCAAGAACAGAAGCCACATAGCCATAATAAGCCATTAATGCTGCCTGCCTTAGTCAAGAGGACTAGGAGATTATAAAGAGGAAGCATTTGTGTGTTTGTTTTTTTTATTATTATTAGAGATTTGAGTGTGTTTGACCTCAATCTTGCCAGATGGAAAGCATAGATGAGGTCTTGAGTGGTACACGCAAACTCAAAATATGCCTATTCACTATTGCCTTGAAAACCCCTAAATTATATTTGAATAGTATAGAATAGAATCATTTATTTGCATAGATTACACTAAATTTACACACTTACAGGCGTGCAAATGTTAATATTTATAAGTACATACACTAAAATTATTTTAAATTTAATTAAATAACAAAAATTATATTTATTTTTTTGTTGGGACACAGCGACGTGGGGAGAGAGTTGTAAATGTAATTTGTAAAAACAAACAAACCGACAAATACTTCTTCTTTATAATATTAGTGTGATACCAGGCCTAAAGCATTGTCCTGACAATAGGGGCCTTAAATGATTCTTTTTTCAAATAATTTTTACACACTTTACACTTTTCGACTTCACCCAGATGGTTGACCGGTAGAAAAAGCCCTAGGCTTCAAGTGCGCCTTTTACACTTTATGTAGGTAGCAAAGTTAAATAAAAAAAAAACATGTAAATCATACTCACAGTGGCATAAGCATCAATCATGAGCCCCAAATCCGGCTCCATGTTCAGCACCCGCACTGTTGTCTTGCCCTCGCCTTCGTACGCGGCTTTCGCGTAATTCGCAGCACTAGAAATATTGTAAGTATGTTTAATATTGAGTGTTTTTGTTTATTTTTTCGCCGAACTAAAAGTCTAAGTAGTAAACTACCTTATGTAGATAAGTTTGGCTGCAAAATAATGAATATATCATTATAGATGGTCGTACTTAACCATTCCTACGTCCATGTACTTAACATATTCATTTGTATTTGTTTGTTATTAATAATTCAACCTTCTTTTACATGGTTAAACTTACTTTAACAAAGGTTTGTGTCTTGTTGCTGCGACACTGATTTGTCTTAGCCTATTTGCTAACATATTTGTTGTAAATTCCTTCTATTTATTCCAATTTATTTGACAAATTTTCTAATATTTCCACAACTTCGACGTTACTCAAAACAACATAACCTCAAAACAAACAGCTGATGAGATGACACTGACAGCTTCTTGACGTTGTATTGTCAAATCAAAACTCACAAATCAGTATTGCCATAGTAAAAAATTTAATGTTTCAGTGTGCTAAAATGGCGCTGGTTCCATTTTTTGTCTTAGGTTTCTTTGTCATATTTTTATTATACATCGAAGTGGTCCTTTAACTTTATTTATCTTTTGGAAAATTTTTGAGATCCCATTTTGAATTTAAGTGCTTTAGGATTCCCCTGTGGGATTCCCATTCATTAATTTGTTGCATTTTAGCTATCGTCAAAAGTCAAATCAATGACGTCACATGCGGCAGTGTGTGGCAATGCAGATGCGCGGATTTCAAAATTTCCTTCCGGCTTACAATTGATTTTCTGTGTCCGCGTTAAAAATGCAGATCATTTGAGTTGCATTCTATTTTAAACCATTTCTGAAATGGTTGTCTTCATAAAACATGGTGTTCATTTGTCGATGAAAGAAATTTTGTTTTATATTCGTTAATATTTTAAATTTCAATAATGGAATTTGCCGGTGTTACCACCGAGGTTGTTTACAAAAAACAAAGTTACAAAATTAAAAGTGATTACAATCTAGATTTGTGGAAAGAAGTCAGAAAGAGATGGCTGGTTTTCGGAGTTTTAATTTCAATAATGTTTGCCGTGCTTTCACCTCGCGTGGGAGCCCCAGGAGGCAATGAATGCATGCTCTTACAATCATTAGAAACATTGCACCCATTTGCCATGTAATTAAACTTTTTCTTTTGAATTGTGTTTGTCGCAAAAAATATCGCTGCATTGGTAGTAGGCCCAAATTTCTCTAAACAAACAACTTCATTTTTTTAGTCAGTTATCAATTTTGGTGAGTGTCTATGATTTTTGGGCTTGACTATCAGTGCATTAATACGGGTATAAATCTACTTAAAAGCTGTATTTATAACCATAGCAACAAACTTATTGACTAATCGACACCCACTTTTAGTAAAAATAATTGGGCCAGCTTTGCACCTAAAAATTTCAAAAGAATTTCCTTTTTCACTTTAATATTTAAAAAAATAATATCGATTCCTACCTAAAGCATGATTAATCACTAGAAATATATTTGCAACTATGTTTATGGTTCTAATACTAATAAATAACTAGAGAAATCACTAGGAAACATTTATTTTTTTTCATTCATAATAGCTTTGTAAATGAGTAAAAATAAGAAAAATATAGCGAAATTTTTTAGTGCATATAGACTTTATGAATATGAATTTTTATGAAATTTATAGCTGTAGGTACAATTATATTTTCTTAGTTTGTTATTCCTAAAGCTTAACTATTTTTTATTCCATTTATATTAAAACGTAGTTACTTAGTGCATTAGGCAACTACATTCATATGATTTACTAGTTACTGAACGAAACTATGAACTCACGTTCAACTGCCAAATACGAAAAAATACAAAATTCATCAACAATCAACTTCACAAGGTTCAAAGTCGAGTAAACCATGAAAACTTATAATTAATTGATTACAAACATAAAGCGTAGGCACAGAATTAATATAAGTACTGCGTAGGTCTAAATTTAATAAGATTTTATAAAATTAAACATCAGGTAAATAGTGAACATTGTCGCAATCTGATAATACCTAATTTATTACAGTTAAATAAAATAAATTATAAGTAAGGTCGTACCTAAAATTTTTATGAAACTACTTCCACTTAACACTTTAGAATCACTTGTTTACATGAACACAAAACTTGTTGTCACTATCAGTAAAGTTGTAATTCTAAAAATAACTATATTACAGGGTTCCTTCATATGGAATACATATCGTATGCCCCACTCACCTATATCTACTTTAATGCGGGCCGGCGATACCGCAGTGCGAGAACAGCGAGCGAGCCGAGCAGAACGACGAGCGAACTGAGCGTGCCGAGCGTACCGCACGCTCGGTTGATCGCGACGAGCGTACTGCACGCTAATGTCGCGGCGCCCGTGCTGTGTGTTGTTACTGTATCTGCGTTTCAGGACGTGCTGGATCATCGGATAATTAAAGGGTAAGTATTATTTAGTTTTCCAAAAGATTAGCCTTGACGATTAGCAAGTTAACTTTCAAAATTCCTTTAAATGTAATACAGGTACCTACCTATCAATGACAGTACAGTCATTGATCAGATTGAAGGTGCTGTGGTCCAACTATTTTTAAAGTTGGACAACTGCCCCTAGTAAAAACCCATGGTCCAACTAGTTGGACAGAGCAGTTGGACCAGTGGGCCCCGGAATGAAACTGGCCAGGGGAAGGGTTGTAGGTGTAAAAAAATTCTAATAAACGTTTAATAAATACATTATTTTTTGTTGTATTCGTGATTTCAGAGCGCTGTTCGCGTCGGTGGGCGGGCCGTGCGGCTGGCTGTCGCTGTCGCTGTCCCAGAGCTCGTCCGCGGCGGCCGCAGTCGCCAGCAGCTACGTGCTGTCGCTGTTGGCCGCCCCGCTCGCCATGTTGCTACTGGTAACTTTAAGTATTTATGTAGTTTACAACATCACAAACCGGAAAACGTAGTGTTGGCAGGCCTCCCACTCGGTGGACCGACGACCTGGTGAAGGTCGCGGGATGCGCATGGATGCGGGCAGCGCAGGACCGGTCGTTGTGGAAATCCTTGGGGGAGGCCTTTGTCCAGCAGTGGACGTCTTTCGGCTGAGAGAGAAGAGAGAGAGAGAGTTAATATACTACCTGGTTTAGTGGATTTTTTTTTGAACTGATGCCAATATCAGGCAATTGTCTTTTTAAAAGGCCGGCAACACTCCTGCGATACCCCTGGTGTTGTGGTTGTCAATGGGCAGCGGTGATTACTTACCATCAGGTGACCCGCTTGCTCGTTTGCCGCCCTATGTTATAAAAAAAAATCAAGGCTTATGGCTTGATCCCCACTGCTTAACTACATATTCGCAGTTGAATAGTGGGGAAATAGTGATACTGTTTATACTCAAGTCAATGTTATTTGTCATGCTTTGAAAGAATTATTAATCTAGTGCTGTCCACTGTGCAGCGTTATAAGTGTACTGTACTCGATGGTAACTGGTATTAAATACAATATGACATATTCTAAACGAGCGCTGACTCGGGCCCTTTAAAGTAGGGTGGGTGACGTCGCGCTCTCTGAAATGAATCCCGACCGAAGTGGATCCTGGCCTCCGATACGAAATGACGGCATTTTTTGCGGACTTGCATCAGCTCTCGCTAGTTGTCAGCTTCAGAGCTGACAACTGGCGAGAGCTGGTGCAAGTCCGCAAAAAAGCTCCGTAGGTCTTTCAGAACCTCATCGCTCCAGCGGTACCTAGGGCGCTCGACTGGTCGACGGCCCCTAGGTCAAAATTCTAACAATATGAGTATTCTTCTAGTGCGGCCGCGCGGCCGTCCCCCCCTTCGGACACATCCTAACGTCCGCCCTGACCTTCCTGCTGCCATTCGCGGCGGGCGCGGCACGTTGTGCGCGGCCCGCGCGCGCGGCCCCGCAGCTCGCGGCGCTGCTGCTGCTGTACGGGCACGTGTGCGCGCGGCTGCTCGAGGCCGAGGGCAGCCTGCATGTGGGGGACGTGCTCACCACCATCTGCTTGGGTGGGTTTGCGAGAACGTGCTTCTCCTTGGTACTTACATCCTATCAAGGAACTAGAGTTCGTCTGCTGAGCCATTAAATTTTCTGTAGCAACTAGGATGTGATGTTGAAAACTAATAAAAATTAATAGGTAATCGTGCTTTAACTATTTTCTAACAGGTATTAAAATAGCAACAATTACAATTAGTAAATAGAAAATGAAGAGTTATATGTAAGCCAACTGAAAGAAAAAGACAGGCGGCGGCGTCGCAGTGTCGTATCGAGGCCTTAAATGTAAAGCCGAGAATTAATATAGAGAGGTGTGGCGTAGGTATACTCCACCGACAAGAGCACAGCTCTTAAATAAGAAAAAGATAGAAAGTGTTACTTATATTGCATTTACCTTGCACTCTAAGCTTGCACTAGTCCTGTATAATGAGTGTTCCTCCTTGTATTCAGAAGCGTGCTACTTGTGGAGCAGCGCGGCGCTGTGCTGCGCGTACGCGCGCTGCGGGCTGCTGTCGGCGCGCGCGGCGCGCACGGTGGCCTTCTGTGCGCTGCCCAAGCTCAACCACCACGGTACGACTATCCTTTATGAATTATAGGACTATACACTAGATTTTTTGAAATTTAGTATTGTTATACTCGTATTGGATTTAAACGGCATATTCAAATGAAACCTGCAAAGTTAGACCTTTAGCAATGTACAGTCACCTGCACAGTAACCATAAGATAGAATTCGGTGAGATAGGGGGTGTCTGGTTCACAAAAATAGTATTTTTGGTAGTGGAGGTTTACAAAAATAGTATTTTGAGATCCAAGATGGCGGACAACTTTTTATTTTATTTTCCAATATAGATATCGTTTTATACGATTTTCAGTGCGCTGATGACGAAAATAACATTTATTTTGAGATCCAAGATGGCGGACAACTTTTTATTTAATTTTCCAATATAGGTATCGTTTTATACGATTTTCAGTGCGCTGATGACAAAAATAACATTTATTTTGAGATCAGCGTCCCCAAAAACCTATAAAACGATACCCATATTGTAAAATTTAAAAATAAAAGTTGTCCGCCATCTTGGATCTTGATTTGGATTTATTTTTGATTTTTATGTTTTCGTTTTATTTCGATTTATTACGATTTCTATTTCATAGAAAAATGTCGGCCATCATGAATATGAAAATGGTACCTATATAAATTTAAAAAAGATTAAAAGTAATAAATATGTAACTCTGGTCTACATTACTCTCTGCTGTCTGTGAATATATGAACACGCGAAAATTAAATGCCTCCCGAGCAGCAGAGCGACGTGGATTCCCCTTGACTCTTACCGGCAGACTGATTTTTCGTAGGCCGGATATATTGAGCGACGGCGCTGCCAACCAAAAAATGTATGGCGGATTTCTTTTTTGTTTTTTTTTTTTTTAGTGAATTGTTACGATTTATAATATTTTTTCGAGATATTTTTCCTTTTATTCCATTAGTTTTCAATATCACATCCTAGTTGCTACAGAAAATTTTATGGCTCATCAGACGAACTCTAGTTCCTTGATAGGATGTAAGTACCAAGGAGAAGCACGTTCTCGCAAACCCACCCAAGCAGATGGTGGTGAGCACGTCCCCCACATGCAGGCTGCCCTCGGCCTCGAGCAGCCGCGCGCACACGTGCCCGTACAGCAGCAGCAGCGCCGCGAGCTGCGGGGCTGTGTGCGCGGGCCGCGCACAACGTGCCGCGCCCGCCAGGAATGGCAGCAGGAAGGTCAGGGCGGACGTTAGGATGTGTCCGAAGGGGGGGACGGCCGCGCGGCCGCACTAGAAGAATACTCATATTGTTAGAATTTTGACCTAGGGGCCGTCGACCAGTCGAGCGCCCTAGGTACCGCTGGAGCGATGAGGTTCTGAAAGACCTACCAGCTCTCGCCAGTTGACAGCTCTGAAGCTGACAACTGGCGAGAGCTGATGCAAGTTCGCAAAAAATGCCGTCATTTCGTATCGGAGGCCAGGATCCACTTCGGTCGGGATTCATTTCAGAGAGCGCGACGTCACCCACCCTACTTTAAAGGGCCCGAGTCAGCGCTCGTTTAGAATATGTCATATTGTATTTAATACCAGTTACCATCGAGTACAGTACACTTATAACGCTGCACAGTGGACAGCACTAGATTAATAATTCTTTCAAAGCATGACAAATAACATTGACTTGAGTATAAACAGTATCACTATTTCCCCACTATTCAACTGCGAATATGTAGTTAAGCAGTGGGGATCAAGCCATAAGCCTTGATTTTTTTATAACATAGGGCGGCAAACGAGCAAGCGGGTCACCTGATGGTAAGTAATCACCGCTGCCCATTGACAACCACAACACCAGGGGTATCTAAAACCAGCAACTTGTAGCTAGTTTAATAAACTCGCGATTTAACATTATGTAGAAATTATAATTTGTGTTTTACATAATGATTTCGTTAAATCCTTGAACCTTGTTTTTGTATTTTTCGTGTTTTCGGGAAGGTGTTTACGCAAAAATAAAAGGCAAAATATTTTTTCTGTCTCGTATAAGTAGTAGCAGTTATTTGAGAAGCCTATAGTACTATTTTTATTATCAATAATGATCTAGGTTTGGCACCAGGGTCAATTCAGTAACGCCTGTTTTGGCTAAAAACGTGTGATGCAGGCTTAATAAAAGGCGAGAGAGAAAAGTTCTATACAAAAAGCAAAAATTCACGGGTTTGGCATTTTAAAAAATGAAATTTTGGTAAAAAAACATCTAAAAAATATCAATATTGTGATTTGTGCAACTGTCAAACTGTTAGGTGATTTTTTTCTCCCTCTGGTTGACAAGGATAAGCGCACCATATAGGTTCAGCCATTATTACTACTCGGCTTTCTTAAAACTATCTGTTGAGACTTTTTTGTACTGATTTTTTCTGACAGCTATGTCAGAAAAAAATCAGTATAAAAATCTTAGACTATAGAAAAAGAATAGACATGACATACCTACAAAAAATCGTGCATACCTAAACTTGAGTCGGAAACAAAAATGGCGGCTTGCCGTAGAGCAGCACGTATTACTAATATCGCTTATTATCGATGATATCGATAATTGAATTGCATGGTGTTCATAGAATTCGACATTTTTGTTGAGTTTCTATTATCTTTCTCGCTTTTATTTACGTGATAATATGAGCTATTAAATGCACTTCGACTTCGCCATAATAAAATTTCGCAGTTGAATAATGAAGGTTATGAAACGAAAATGCGTAAAATATTTAGAGATTTTTATACCTGTTTTGCGTACATAGCTTAGGTTTAATATAAATCACAAAAGGAAGGAACACAAAAAAATAAACAACCACAACTTTTTTTCAAAATCAACAGGTTTTATTTGTATTCAAAAGATCACAGTTTGTTCAATGTAACATTTTCAGTTATTTACTCATATCAGAGATAGTATTTACAGTATGTTGCCTAATTGACTAGGCTACTGTGTTCGAAAGTATCATTATAAATTAAACTTAAAAAATACGTCTTCACCTCACCTACTGTGTGAATAATTTCTAACTATCACAAATCAACATTATTTACACAATTGAATAGACTATATTGTCAGTTTCTGAGTAATTATCATTGCATTAAAAAAGTAAACGTAGATCTTACCTACTTGAATAATTTCATATATTACAGATCAACATTATTTACATAGTTGAATAGATTGTAAAAAATTTTGTTCTGTTTCTGAGTAATCATTATATTAAAACTTACCAACAACTCACTCGAAGGCAAAGCATCGTCGTGCAGTCTTGTTACATTTAAAGTTCGCTTGAAACATTTATCTTCAAAATGCAGGGAACAAATATAAATATGTTTGGTTGTAACATTCAAATTTTCGATTCCAATTGTATCCAGCCACTGTTCTTTTCTTTCTTTACATGTTGTCAATCTAAAATCATAAGAAAGAAACCGACTATAGGTATATCTTATAATAAATATTATTACATAAATCTCAATAGAATAAAATAAATCACAATTCATTCATCTATCGATATGTTGTGATATTTGAGGATGACGAACCACATCACTATGTACTTGTTTTGACAGGAACAAAACATGGCGACCGGCCGCATTTCTACTGTTTGCTAAAGCTTGTTATGCCGAGTCCTTATTATTCTATAGTCTAAGATAAAAATTCAAATGAGCGATTTTCTGACACCTATGTCAGAAAATCGCTCATTTGAATTTGGTGAGTTTCATTTGACAATTTAAAAAAGAATGATTTTTTTTTCTATGTCTATGATTTAGAATGAACCACATTTTATTACCGAATGGTCGTGATTGGTTATAAATATATGCACGACAAGATTTGTTGATGAATACCCAATGTGTAGCATGTACAGTGCCACATAAAAAAAGTAGAAAACGAATTTAGGACGAACTAAATTTTTCTATCATTCCAATACCAAATCGAATGGTCGTCGTGATTGGTTAAAAATCTTTGCACGATCTATGTGACTGCTTGATAAACACCCAGTGTTGCCAGCTAAGTGAATACAGCGTCCTTATTTTCTACTCTTTTATGTCACACTGTACTTGACGGTTGGCATTGGTACAGGTTGGGAGTGGTCGCCCTCGTGCAGCGCGTGGGGCGCGGGCGCGCTGGCCGGCGTGCTGCGCGCGCCCGCCGCCGCGCTGCTGCTGGCCGCGGCCGCCGGGGACGGGGACTAGGTAACACCATAGGTCGTTGGTGTCTATGGACTGTGATTGCTTACCATCAGACAACCCGCATGCTCGTTTGCCTATTCTATAAAAAAAAACAACTGTAATATAGAGCTCTCTAGCGGATAAACTGAGAAACTACATGGCAATCGTTTTGACTATTTCAAAAATGGCGCCCCGTGGACATTTACACAACTGGGGTATGACGTGATACCCCCAGAATCTCATTCCTTATCAATTGAAAATTTAAAAAGTTTGAAAACTTATTATTTTTTTATTGATGAAAAAAAGTTATTTTATTTCCGGATATGTTCGTTCAAGGGATGCGGCCTTTCAAGTACTCATAATGGTGAGATGTTCGAGTTAATTGGCCGTTCAGCTATTCAAGGGATGTTGGAAGTTGGAGGGAAATGCGCGCTCAAATTCCGATTGATTAAGTAGGCGTAGTGAGTTCCTGCCTACGATTTCAATCAAATAAATTATTGTTAATCAGACTAGTAATTGCGGGGCCTTACTAAGCCTTCCTTAGGTTAGATATTATTAGGATATCTTTTCATAATTTCACCTCCACTTTGATAGGTACTACCTACTTGTAATAAATTGGGAATACATATAACTGCAATGATATCACGCCAGTAGGCAGCACTGACACAAGGAGTAAACAGAGTATATTTTGACATTGACAAGTCTTTCAAAACTTGACAAATGACATTGACTTGTGCACCTTGGCATCGGGTGGTTTGTTTACTGCTTATGCCGGTGCCGCGATGTGCTTCGAGATTTGCGTAATATTCCCTAAAATTAAAATAAATCTATGCTCAAATTGCTTGGAGTAAATAATGTCAAGTTTTGACAAAATATTTGACGTTTTAGACTTCGAAGATGATGGATATTTGTTAACCATTAAGGTCCAGTTATACGCTAATTATTAGAACGTAGTTAGGTATTTACTTAAAAATTATTTATAACCATTTATGGCGCTCCATTTATGCCCATGTATTTTTGTCATTGAAACTTTTCTTAACTTTATTTACAAATGATCAATTTCGTAAATGCATAGATTTTTTGGTTTTAACTTTATGAAGTTTTTATTGCATGGTATTGTTCTTCGGACCAACTGCTCATTAAAATATTATAAGTAATGTAAAAATATTTAAAATTAAAAAACATTTTATCAAAACATTTGTTTTATTTATCACAAGGATTCGTGGCTAAATTTATGAAATAGTATTGTACCAAATTGTCATGATCAAGGAAAATTATAGATGGCGCGGCAATCGTTGGTACCTCTGACAATACGAGGTTAGAATTTGATTATTTGGATATGCTGTGTGCAGTTTTTATATCGAATCGCGTCAATCAAAATACAGTGCGACAAGGCTTATAATGAACGTGACGAAAAAAGGAACTAATGCCGCCATCTTGATGAACGTCATTTTTGACAATTTTAACAAGTGTTCTCCCATGTGTGGTGTCTCCAAAAGTGGTGATTACCATGACTGAATTTCATGTCTTTTTTTCTTTAACCATGTACTTAACCTAGAACTTGATTTTTATCATAGATTTTCATTCTTATTATTCAGTCATGATGTTTAATTATTATAAGATACGCGAAAAAATTTTTTTTACCCTTCTATTTAAGGAGATTTTATTTCAATGGCAACACTAAAGTCACTGCAGCGCCCCTGACACATTCATTTAAAGCCTTTTCGAACTCTACTTGCGATTTGTTTTATTGACTTCAGCTAGGTCCCAATGACAAGACGCCACCTATCGGAAGAAGTTCGTGCTTTTGCTCCCCATTGTCATACTGAATAATTAAGAGTGACTGAAATGTTTGAGAAGGCTATTTCTGAAACAAAGCCACAGGATCTAAATAAAATACAACTTAAGTACTACTTTAATAACTACCTATTTAACAAGTATTTGATAAATATGTTTGGGCCCAAAAAGATGCATTTACTTAATAGTAAGATCAACAGTTGAAAAATTGCAAGCAGACTCAAAGTCATAAATTAGATATACCTATTATAGATATAGATTTATAAGATTATAAAAAAATAAGATTATAGAGAGTTCCAAATAGGATGCATAAATTACAAAGAATTGAAAGATAAGTTTGTTGGCCCAAACAAAGAAATTAATAAAATTTGTACATGATAGTTAATACTAAACGCGTTTGACGACACATTATTTAAAAGATAAATAACTTAATAGAATCATAATCACAGTCATGGCAATACTTATTATCTCAACATTATATCTTAAAAACTAATAATATCATATAATTAATGTGTGCAGCTACAGTTGATTGTATTGACAAGGAAAGATTGTAATTTGTGATTCAAAAGAATGTCAAACTAGTTAATATAATAATATCTCAGAACAATAACAAAAGGGTTACAACTTACAACTGTCACTTAGATTTGACAATTGGCAAGCGTCAAATGATGGTCCAATCTTTTTAGTTTTAGGAGCAATAATGGAAGTCCAACCCGCTAAAAATTACTGAATACTAGTGAGTATTGAATTTCGAACATTTATAATCGATATGGACTCATTGAAAATTGGTTTAAATATTTGACGCTGGTTCTGTCAGTTTGAGATATAATTAACACATCAAACTGAGCATATACATAGGTAATCTAAACAATCTTACCTTACCTTATGTGCTTAAAACTAACATTTAGGGAGCTAAATGAACACAATAGTTTACTCTCTAGCTTGTGTCGTTAAAATTACATATCAATATTTCTCACAGCTCACAAAAATTATACTTAGTGATAAAATATTATTTAGTTAAAATCCATAAGTATTCAGATAACTTTCATTTTTCTACGTGAGTTTTTACGTTATCAACTATGTATTTAATTCTTATTTATAATTTCATTAGATAAAGTTTGTAGCAAGACAAGATTTGAGATTTTTTGCCACCAGAGAGCGCTGTAGTCGAGATCCAAATGGAACATTCTCATTTAAATTTGACAGCTTACTCGTAGTGTCAAATCGTTGTGCAATGGCAACACTATCGGACGTGACGTCTCAGCAGCGTTGAAATTGACAAATTTTACTAGACAAATTGGTGCCGGATCAAAATAGCGGCTGCCTTTACGCCGGTCCTTGCTGTTGTAATAATTCCCAGTAGAGTCCTTGTTTTCGGACCAATTCGTCGTGTGAACCGATTTCAGCTACTGTGCCTGAAAGGATAAAATGCGTTATAATTAGTCTAAAGGATAAGTTACATTATCTTGAGGACCTTTCAGTTTCTACTGTGCTGGCGGGTGTTATGTTATGCCTGGACAACCGTGGCTCCAACGATATTATGTCGGAGGTTGTATAGGTATCCATATGCATCAAATCTTGCAAACAACGACACCGCGTTTCAGGCAGTCATAGCGCCATCTGTCTTGTCCATTATAGACCATCTAGCTTGACACTTATGGATGGTGTTGTTCTTGTGGCGTGGTAGATGCCGCCACTAATTAATTTAAGTATTAGACGAAATAGATAGCAGAACCTTTGCTGATGCTCACCTTTGTCGATGACGGCGATAGTGTGAGCGTGGCGGACGGTCGCCAGCCGGTGCGCGATGATGACGGTGGTGCGCCCCACCGCGGCCGCCTCCAGCGCTTCTTGCACGACCTGGTTAAGGAGAATCATGATTAGAGAAGTTTCCTGTTCCTGAAAGTTTCTTCCCTTGGAAATTTCCGAAAATTCTCAGAACTTTCTTAGGTATTTAGGAAAATTTTCCGTTCTCGAGAATATTTCTGAGAAATTTCCAAGAAACTTTCCGCTGTTTCTCTGATAATTTCGGAAACGGCACATCACTAATCATCCTAATCCTAACTAATATTATAAATGCGAAAGTGAGTTTGTTTGTTTGTTACCTCTTCACGCTTCATGTTCTGAACCAATCATCCTGAAATTTTGAATACACATAGTTAGAAGTACTCAGAAGGACATAGGGTACCTTTAATCCCGGGAAAAAGCACTGTTCCCGTAGGAAATTAACGCGGGCGGAACCGCGGGCGAAGTCGCGGGCGATGCCGCGGGCGAAGCCGCGGGCGAAAGCTAGTGATTAAATAAAGCTCCTCCTCCTTAGTCGTATTCCTCATGACTGAGGGTCGTGGTCATTATATGGAATGAATAAAGACGTGACGTCTTTGCGGTTCTCGATGACCATAAGATGAATGATCCCTACCTTCTCGCTAGCGGCGTCGAGCGCAGAAGTAGCCTCGTCCAGCAGCAGCAGCCGCGGGTTCCGCACCAGCGCCCTGGCGATCGCCACTCGTTGCTTCTGTCCGCCGGACAGCGCCGCGCCGCCTTGACCAAGGCGGGTCTCGTAACCCTGCGGGGGAATAAAGAGTGTAACAAGCTAATTAGTAAAAATAAAAAACACGATTGACAACTCGGAGGACTGACATTTGGAGGAAGGCAAGGAATCTAAAAACACCTGTCACATCAAAATCTGTTAAGCCACTTACTTATGGTGGAATAAAGAAACTTATATACATACAAACATACATAGATGAACCCTGATAAATAATACTCCTCTTTTGGGGAAATCTATGTTGGCGTCAAAAATCGCTGCTTGTCAAGTTGGAATGGCTGTTTCAATTATTTTCTTGGACTACTTTCATCATCTCACAAGAAGTCCACTGCTGGACATAGGCCTTTCTCAAAAAATTTCAAATAGATCAATTAAAAGTCAAAAAGATTTGTGACACGTTTTTATTGAAATTAAGGTGAACCGTACAAAACTATTATTTAACGCTAAATGGGGGGGGGGGGGGTTCAATAAGGGTAGATAGTTAAGCGCGGATTGTTCGGTTGTTCGGACTGTATTTTGGAACTTAAAATAATTCAGAGTTAAAAAACAAAGCACTTACAGCAGGCAATCCAGCGATGAAGCTGTGCACATTCGCCTTCTGCGCCGCCTGGATGATCTCGTCCATCGGCACGGCGCGGCCGTTGTCGCCGTACGCGATGTTCTCTCGCAGCGTGCGCTCGAACAGCGCCGGCTCCTGCTGCACGAGCCCGAGCTGCGCGCGCAGTCGAGGGAGCGGCAGGTCGCGCTTGATGTCAAGGCCGTCCAGGTGCTGGGAGACAGTAAGCATTAGCACTGAATTAATATAAGTACTATGTATAGAAAGGAAGTAAGTAACTCTTGAAGCTCCTGCCTCTCCCGAAATATAGCCTACTCCTGCGTACTTTGCACTTCTACCCCGTTCGTTTGCGGATTGGAACGCTATGACTATGAAAACGCACACATTGACGTGTTCACGGATGTATTCATTTGTATTAGCTATATATAACGAACCGTTTCTATGAAGTGTCCTCTGTGTGGCATTAGGAAATTAACGAATGAATAATGAAGTCTTAACAGACTTGGAAGCTCTCCAAAGAGCTGACTGGCACCTTAGATGTAGTAAAATAAGTACTTACTCTCATATAGAAATAAGATATGGTGGAAAAATTTCATGCGAGCAGGTTTTGAACCCGCGACCAGGTCTTTATACGACCTTGCTCTTCCAACTGAGCTATCGTATTTCAATCCTGCACAACGAAAATCCTGTTCCAATCAGTGATAGCTATGCGACTGAGTCACAGCCCTAAAATGTAAACAAGTAGTGTATACAGGATTAAACAGTATTGTTTTGATCGCTTAAAAGCGCAGTTGTTTTATTAAATTCTGCCCCTTGCAGGCTTCTCCTTAAACTACCTGTTCTGATACTTCTAATACCACAATGCAGTATTATGATAAACATGACCTGATGGTGCATCAGTACCATCAATGTAACTGCTCAATGCTACAAGTAGTCCAGAGAGACCCTGGATGAGCATTCAACGAGAGAACTCCTATGACATCAGAGACGACAGAACTACCTGTTGTGTTATAAGGAACCCTAGATGGCCATCTAACGAGAGAAATCCTATGTCTTCGGAGACGACAGCGCCACCTGTTGTATTAAAGTACACTCACCACAGTCCCCTGGTCCGGGTCGTAGCTCCTCAGCAGCAGATGCATGACGGTGGACTTCCCGCAGCCGCTGGCCCCCACGAGCGCCAGCGTCTCCCCGGCCGGCACGAGCAGCCGCAGCCCGCGCAGCACGGGCACGCGCGGCCGCGTCGGGTACCGGAAGTGGACTGAGTCGAAGGTCAGCGAGCCGGTCGCTGACTGGAAGGCAAGTTTAAGCTGAATTAAATAAAAGTTTCGTCATCGTCCAGTTTCTTTCTACTTTTGACTCAGAGGTAGATACAAGGCAAGCTGCCCTGAGATTTGCACCTGTCGTACAAACGCCTAATTGACCGAGCTAATGTAGCGGGAGCGAGGTGATGCTCATCGCCACAAGGGGAAGATCTGCCCGCCAGGCTGGGTGTTATGCTTAAAGAACCATGGCTCCGACGATATCATGTCGATGGGTCTATATATGCGTTTTGCTTTATCTCTTGACTCGAGCATTAGGACTATCTTTATTGACACTTACAGTTACAGATAGCGTTGTTCTTGTTGTGCGGTAGATGTCGCTACACTACCATCGTCACACGTCACAATGCCTTCATACAAGTATGAAAGAGGGAGTAGAAAGGAACATTGTGAGGTGTTGACGCATCTGGTCACAACTGAAAATCAGTGTATTGCCCCCCCGAGTAATATGCAACACACACTTACTTTTTCGTTTGATTATTTTTCGTTGTTTGTTGTATGAAACTGTATGTGTTGTTGTGGCTACAAATTAAGTTTTTTATCCATTTTTATTTTATTTAATAGGAAGACCAACAGCTACAATTTCAATCTTAAATGTATACATAGAATAGTTAGCAAAGGAGCCACTTAAAGGTCCTCACAGATAAAAACAGAATATAAAAGGAAAGTATATCTATCTATGTACCAACCCAGTGGGGATCGTCTGAGGCGGTGGTCTCAGTGACGACGGTGGGTCGCCTTGCGAGCGCGTGCAGGATGCGCGCGCCGGAGCGCCGCGCCGCCGCGAAGTTGGGCGCGAACGATAGCGCTTCAGCCAACATCCACGCGCCGTAGATCAGCGACTCCGCTACGCTGCAAGATAAAATTATATAGATACACGTCTTTATCGCCGGGTATAAGCCTTCTTTTGTCTACGCCAACCTTTCCTATCCTTGGCCATTGCAATCCAGTTTTTGCCAGCAACATTCTTTACATAGTCAACCCATCTTACTGCCGGGTGTCCTACGCTTCTTCTCCCATTTCTGCCAAAAGTGAAACTTAAAGGCCACGTTAAACTAAGTAGTGAGCTTAGAGGTAGGTATTATGTTGAATTATATCACATACTAGAGTCTACGGTCTCTTTCAGTAGTGACAAAACAATAAATATTGCGATATTCCGCATATTTTGCGATTTCATAAGAGAATCAAAACCTATGGGGTGAAAAGCAAAATGTATTAGTACTTACAGAATGGCATATTCGTACTGCAGATTCTCTCTCGCGATCAGATAGCCCCCGTACGCCAGCGACACAGCGTAGCCGAGTGTTGGTGCGCAGAGGCACAGCCCGTACACCGGCCCGCGCAAGCGACTGCCTGCGCGCGCGCGGCGGCCTGCTTCCGTGAGGGCGGCGCGGTAGCGGGACAGGATCGTGTGCTCCACGCCTGAGAACAGATTAGTTTTAACATTATTTATGAGGGATAAATTAACCGCGTAGAATAGAAGTTCGTTTTGCGGAAGCCAAGATCCACTTTGGAGTCACTGAGCCAGCGGAGTAAGTAAGTAAATTAACCTCACATAAAATATAACACAACGAACCAAGTAGAACGGCGATCCTGGAATTTGGCACAAGCCGCATACGAGTAGCGAGCTTAAAGGTTTTTTGCTTGTTACATACAATTAATTTGAACCAATTTTACTCGCATGGTCTAAACAACAGTTGCTTGCAATTTTTGATAGTAAATTGTTGCACTGCAATTATTCAAGAAACTTGCTGTCACCCCACTTGAACCTGCGAGCACTGGCGTGAGCAGCAAGCTCAAAGCTATCTGTTTCGAGTAGTAGCTGGTGGATAGCACTCACCCAGACTGTGCACGGTCCTGATGTTGAGCACGGCCTCGGTGGCGACGCGCGACGCGTGCTCCAGCGCGCGCCGCTCGCGCGCCTCCGTGCGCTTCGTGATGTAGCCCTCCAGGTAGATGCCGCCGATCACCTGAATGAGGTAAGGAAATTCTATTTTAATTTATTAGCTTTTGCTCGCGGCTTCGCCCGCGTGAATTTCCCACAGGAACAGTGTTTTTTCTCAGGATGAAAGGTACCCTATGTCCATTTCAGTACTTCTAACTATATGTATGCGAAATTTCAGAAAGATTGGATTAGTAGATAAAGCGTGAAGAGGTAACAAACAAACAAATTAAAGGCCCATTTAGACGGTGCAAGTTTCTTGCCTGCTGTGCCTGTTGCATACAATTATTGCTCTTGTAGCAAGAAACTTGCACCGTCTGAATGGTCCTTAACTCACCTTCGCATTTATAGTATTAGTTAGGATACAGATAATAAATGTGTTGGTCCACGTCTATACACAGGAAATCCCGACAAAACCTAGAGCCAGAGTCCACACACTAAGAAGCTACTCTCTCTCTCTCTCTCAGCCAAAAGACGTCCACTGCTGGACAAAGGCCTCCCCCAAGGATTTCCAAAATGACCGGTCCTGCGCTGCCCGCATCCATGCGTGTCCCGCGACCTTCATCTGGTCGTCAGTCCACCGAGTGGGAGGCCTGCCAACACTACGTTTTCCAGTTCGTGGTCGCCACTCGAGAACTTTTCTGCCCCAACGGCTATCTGTCTGTTCTGCGAGCTATGTGCCCCGCCCACTGCCACTTAAGTTTGGCGATTCTGCGGGCTATGTCGGTTACTTAAGTTCTGCTACGGATCTCCTCATTTCTGATTCGATCACGCAGAGAAACTCCGAGCAAAGCGCGCTCCATCGCCCTTTGGGTGACGTTGAGCCTTCTTATGAGGCCCATAGTAAGCGACCACGTCTCTGTTCCGTATGTCATTACTGGCAACACACACTGGTCAAAGACCTTAGTCTTGAGACACTGCGGTATTTTGGACAAGAAGCAACTACTTATTTGTAAAGAAACTCACACAAGGCACACTGAGTAGACTGACGAGCGTCATCTTCCAGCAGTAGGCCATCGCCAGCGACACGCCGATCACCATCGTGCTCACACCCTGGAGCACTGTGCCCAGGCGGGTACCTGCAATAACAACCAAAAATATAGATAACTACAATCTCTAATAATTTCCTAAGAGTCTCCGTAAATAAATATAACTCTAGACAAATCACATAGATTGAGCTAGCCTCAAAGTAAGTTTTCTTATGTGAACTCACAACCCTAAAAGAAGCAGTTAACAGAGTACCAAAATAGTTACTAACCAGTAGCACCCTGTACCGCAGCGCAGTCTGAAGCCAGGCGGGCACACAGCGCGCCCACGGAGTTCTCTTTGGAATCGAACCAGCCTTGTTCCTGGAACAAAATGGTGGTTACAGTAATTTTGTTTAGTTATCAGCATCGATGACGCTGCTATCCAGTTGTCTCACCTCGTACAATAATAATTTGTATCCAACCTTATTTTGACTAATAATTATATCATCGAGATAAGTTAGGTTAAAAAACATATGTTTTATATTAACACAAAATAAGATCGGTTTTTGAAAAAACTATTAGGTTTTTAAAGTCTATTCAATACTGGCAAAGTTCCTTAAATACTTAAAAAACTTGTTATATGTGTCAAAGTAAGAAGCAAACATGTAACTTGAATATGGTAATAGTTCCATAAAGAATCTATCTAGAAGGTCTTTTACTTATAGTCCATTTATTCAAAATTGTCCTATTATGTAAACCAGTGGTTCCCAAACTTATTTTGTCTACTGCCCACTTTGAGAATAAATATTTTTTTAGCGCCCCATTTTTTCACCTTTAAACCACTATAACTTCAAATTAAATTAATTAATTATTATGACCTATATATGTATATTATATAGTACTAATTAACGGAGAATCCTAAACGAAACTTTTACTATAACCCGCAACTTGAAACCTGAGCGCAGTAGGTAACATACAGGAATGCACAATTCGGGTTATTTAACAAAAACATGTTAAAACATGATAGATATCTACGAGTATCTACTAATAACTATTAAAATGCGAAAGTGTGTCTGTTGCCTTTTTATTTGTTTGTTTGTGTCTACTTTCATTACGAAACGGAGCGACCGATTGACATGATTTTCATTTTTTCTATATTCAATAAAATAGGACAGATATATGAACTACGCGGAGAGAAATATAGAACCGAGTTTGAGCAATATTTTAATTCATATTAGTTGATGTTCACAAGTTGTTGTTGAGAGTCGAGAGCTCTAGCAGTCGTTGTTTAAGAGGCCTCCTAGCTAAATAAAGCTCCTAGCAAAAAAAAAAAACATTTTCTTTCTGGGTCTCTTACCGCCCCCCTTGAGACCTGCAGCGCCCACAAGGGGGCGTTATCGCCCACTTTGGGAACCTCTGATGTAAACAATCTTCACAGTACTTTTTGTTGAATTTTGTTGAAAATAAATCAAATGTTAGTTTGAACTAACATTTGATTTATTTTCAACAAAATTCCTAACCTAAACCTAAACATTCTAAAGTAAAACATTTATTAACCACGAAAGTAATTTCCTTAAAAGTCTATTTTAATTTATATTGTTGTGAAATCATAAAAAGACATGGTAAGATTGTTTACATGATAGAACAACTATGAATAAATGGACTTTAGTGATATAGTGTCATCGGTTTAGTTAGTAGCCACATCGGCTACTAACAACATTTTTTCTATTGTGTCTGGAATCGTTGGCGTAAAAGCCCAATGTCATCAAACTTCAGCGTAAAGCCATCTTACTTGTTGCAAGAAATTGTCGAAAGTCTTGATCCTGAGCCTGTCAGTGAGAGCTGCGCCGGCGCGGTTGAACAGCCAGGTCTGCAGGAACATGACGAGCCCGCACACGGCCGCCACCGCCGCGAACAGGCCCGCGTACAGCTGAGACTGAGACAGGATCAGCTCCCCGTCCGAGCTTGCAAACATCTGAGGAGTTATATTATGTTCTTAATATGTAATTGAGTGCTTAGAACGCCCGTCTATAGTCGAAAGATTCCAGGTTCGACTCTTACTCGTGTCGTATGAGTTTGTATACCCATCTGACTCATGTATGGTAGATTTCATAGACCACTATGTAATGTTTTTTGTAAATGGGTAGAACGATGAAACGGTATGAATATGAATGAAAGGGTATTTGTATCAATCCACGGGAAAAGGTACCTTATGGTGATTGGCGCTTAAGTCGTTCCAAAAAACAAATCATACGAGTTTACTTAGCTTATAATAAGTACAATAGCGTAAGTGTCTATGACCATAAAGTACCTTTTCCCGTGGATTGACACAAATACCCCGACGACATCTGAAATTCCCACGGGAGCGGTGACTTGAGTAGTTAACTAAGATACTCACCCCGTACAACTTGGACAGCAGTAAAGCGAACACCGGCATGGTGGCGCCGACGAGCAGCGAGGCGAGCGCGCCGCCCGCCAGCTGCGGCCATTCAGCTGCAGCAGCGACCAGCTCGACGCCGAGGGTAACTAAGATACTCACCCCGTACAACTTGGACAGCAGTAAAGCGAACACCGGCATGGTGGCGCCGACGAGCAGCGAGGCGAGCGCGCCGCCCGCCAGCTGCGGCCACTCCGCCGCGTTCAGCTGCAGCAGCGACCAGCTCGACGCCGAGGGTAACTAAGATACTCACCCCTGTACAACTTGGACAGCAGTAAAGCGAACACCGGCATGGTGGCGCCGACGAGCAGCGAGGCGAGCGCGCCGCCCGCCAGCTGCGGCCACTCCGCCGCGTTCAGCTGCAGCAGCGACCAGCTCGACGCCGAGGGTAACTAAGATACTCACCCCGTACAACTTGGACAGCAGTAAAGCGAACACCGGCATGGTGGCGCCGACGAGCAGCGAGGCGAGCGCGCCGCCCGCCAGCTGCGGCCACTCCGCCGCGTTCAGCTGCAGCAGCGACCAGCTCGACGCCGAGGGTAACTAAGATACTCACCCCGTACAACTTGGACAGCAGTAAAGCGAACACCGGCATGGTGGCGCCGACGAGCAGCGAGGCGAGCGCGCCGCCCGCCAGCTGCGGCCACTCCGCCGCGTTCAGCTGCAGCAGCGACCAGCTCGACGCCGAGGGTAACTAAGATACTCACCCCGTACAACTTGGACAGCAGTAAAGCGAACACCGGCATGGTGGCGCCGACGAGCAGCGAGGCGAGCGCGCCGCCCGCCAGCTGCGGCCACTCCGCCGCGTTCAGCTGCAGCAGCGACCAGCTCGACGCCGAGGGTAACTAAGATACTCACCCCGTACAACTTGGACAGCAGTAAAGCGAACACCGGCATGGTGGCGCCGACGAGCAGCGAGGCGAGCGCGCCGCCCGCCAGCTGCGGCCACTCCGCCGCGTTCAGCTGCAGCAGCGACCAGCTCGACGCCGAGGGTAACTAAGATACTCACCCCGTACAACTTGGACAGCAGTAAAGCGAACACCGGCATGGTGGCGCCGACGAGCAGCGAGGCGAGCGCGCCGCCCGCCAGCTGCGGCCACTCCGCCGCGTTCAGCTGCAGCAGCGACCAGCTCGACGCCGAGGGTAACTAAGATACTCACCCCGTACAACTTGGACAGCAGTAAAGCGAACACCGGCATGGTGGCGCCGACGAGCAGCGAGGCGAGCGCGCCGCCCGCCAGCTGCGGCCACTCCGCCGCGTTCAGCTGCAGCAGCGACCAGCTCGACGCCGAGGGTAACTAAGATACTCACCCCGTACAACTTGGACAGCAGTAAAGCGAACACCGGCATGGTGGCGCCGACGAGCAGCGAGGCGAGCGCGCCGCCCGCCAGCTGCGGCCACTCCGCCGCGTTCAGCTGCAGCAGCGACCAGCTCGACGCCGAGGGTAACTAAGATACTCACCCCGTACAACTTGGACAGCAGTAAAGCGAACACCGGCATGGTGGCGCCGACGAGCAGCGAGGCGAGCGCGCCGCCCGCCAGCTGCGGCCACTCCGCCGCGTTCAGCTGCAGCAGCGACCAGCTCGACGCCGAGGGTAACTAAGATACTCACCCCGTACAACTTGGACAGCAGTAAAGCGAACACCGGCATGGTGGCGCCGACGAGCAGCGAGGCGAGCGCGCCGCCCGCCAGCTGCGGCCACTCCGCCGCGTTCAGCTGCAGCAGCGACCAGCTCGACGCCGAGGGTAACTAAGATACTCACCCCGTACAACTTGGACAGCAGTAAAAGCGAACACCGGCATGGTGGCGCCGACGAGCAGCGAGGCGAGCGCGCCGCCCGCCAGCTGCGGCCACTCCGCCGCGTTCAGCTGCAGCAGCGACCAGCTCGACGCCGAGGGTAACTAAGATACTCACCCCGTACAACTTGGACAGCAGTAAAGCGAACACCGGCATGGTGGCGCCGACGAGCAGCGAGGCGAGCGCGCCGCCCGCCAGCTGCGGCCACTCCGCCGCGTTCAGCTGCAGCAGCGACCAGCTCGACGCCGAGGGTAACTAAGATACTCACCCCGTACAACTTGGACAGCAGTAAAGCGAACACCGGCATGGTGGCGCCGACGAGCAGCGAGGCGAGCGCGCCGCCCGCCAGCTGCGGCCACTCCGCCGCGTTCAGCTGCAGCAGCGACCAGCTCGACGCCGAGGGTAACTAAGATACTCACCCCCGTACAACTTGGACAGCAGTAAAGCGAACACCGGCATGGTGGCGCCGACGAGCAGCGAGGCGAGCGCGCCGCCACGCCAGCTGCGGCCACTCCGCCGCGTTCAGCTGCAGCAGCGACCAGCTCGACGCCGAGGGTAACTAAGATACTCACCCCGTACAACTTGGACAGCAGTAAAGCGAACACCGGCATGGTGGCGCCGACGAGCAGCGAGGCGAGCGCGCCGCCCGCCAGCTGCGGCCACTCCGCCGCGTTCAGCTGCAGCAGCGACCAGCTCGACGCCGAGGGTAACTAAGATACTCACCCCGTACAACTTGGACAGCAGTAAAGCGAACACCGGCATGGTGGCGCCGACGAGCAGCGAGGCGAGCGCGCCGCCCGCCAGCTGCGGCCACTCCGCCGCGTTCAGCTGCAGCAGCGACCAGCTCGACGCCGAGGGTAACTAAGATACTCACCCCGTACAACTTGGACAGCAGTAAAGCGAACACCGGCATGGTGGCGCCGACGAGCAGCGAGGCGAGCGCGCCGCCCGCCAGCTGCGGCCACTCCGCCGCGTTCAGCTGCAGCAGCGACCAGCTCGACGCCGAGGGTAACTAAGATACTCACCCCGTACAACTTGGACAGCAGTAAAGCGAACACCGGCATGGTGGCGCCGACGAGCAGCGAGGCGAGCGCGCCGCCCGCCAGCTGCGGCCACTCCGCCGCGTTCAGCTGCAGCAGCGACCAGCTCGACGCCGAGGGTAACTAAGATACTCACCCCGTACAACTTGGACAGCAGTAAAGCGAACACCGGCATGGTGGCGCCGACGAGCAGCGAGGCGAGCGCGCCGCCCGCCAGCTGCGGCCACTCCGCCGCGTTCAGCTGCAGCAGCGACCAGCTCGACGCCGAGGGTAACTAAGATACTCACCCCGTACAACTTGGACAGCAGTAAAGCGAACACCGGCATGGTGGCGCCGACGAGCAGCGAGGCGAGCGCGCCGCCCGCCAGCTGCGGCCACTCCGCCGCGTTCAGCTGCAGCAGCGACCAGCTCGACGCCGAGGGTAACTAAGATACTCACCCCGTACAACTTGGACAGCAGTAAAGCGAACACCGGCATGGTGGCGCCGACGAGCAGCGAGGCGAGCGCGCCGCCCGCCAGCTGCGGCCACTCCGCCGCGTTCAGCTGCAGCAGCGACCAGCTCGACGCCGAGGGTAACTAAGATACTCACCCCGTACAACTTGGACAGCAGTAAAGCGAACACCGGCATGGTGGCGCCGACGAGCAGCGAGGCGAGCGCGCCGCCCGCCAGCTGCGGCCACTCCGCCGCGTTCAGCTGCAGCAGCGACCAGCTCGACGCCGAGGGTAACTAAGATACTCACCCCGTACAACTTGGACAGCAGTAAAGCGAACACCGGCATGGTGGCGCCGACGAGCAGCGAGGCGAGCGCGCCGCCCGCCAGCTGCGGCCACTCCGCCGCGTTCAGCTGCAGCAGCGACCAGCTCGACGCCGAGGGTAACTAAGATACTCACCCCGTACAACTTGGACAGCAGTAAAGCGAACACCGGCATGGTGGCGCCGACGAGCAGCGAGGCGAGCGCGCCGCCCGCCAGCTGCGGCCACTCCGCCGCGTTCAGCTGCAGCAGCGACCAGCTCGACGCCGAGGGTAACTAAGATACTCACCCCGTACAACTTGGACAGCAGTAAAGCGAACACCGGCATGGTGGCGCCGACGAGCAGCGAGGCGAGCGCGCCGCCCGCCAGCTGCGGCCACTCCGCCGCGTTCAGCTGCAGCAGCGACCAGCTCGACGCCGAGGGTAACTAAGATACTCACCCCGTACAACTTGGACAGCAGTAAAGCGAACACCGGCATGGTGGCGCCGACGAGCAGCGAGGCGAGCGCGCCGCCCGCCAGCTGCGGCCACTCCGCCGCGTTCAGCTGCAGCAGCGACCAGCTCGACGCCGAGGGTAACTAAGATACTCACCCCGTACAACTTGGACAGCAGTAAAGCGAACACCGGCATGGTGGCGCCGACGAGCAGCGAGGCGAGCGCGCCGCCCGCCAGCTGCGGCCACTCCGCCGCGTTCAGCTGCAGCAGCGACCAGCTCGACGCCGAGGGTAACTAAGATACTCACCCCGTACAACTTGGACAGCAGTAAAGCGAACACCGGCATGGTGGCGCCGACGAGCAGCGAGGCGAGCGCGCCGCCCGCCAGCTGCGGCCACTCCGCCGCGTTCAGCTGCAGCAGCGACCAGCTCGACGCCGAGGGTAACTAAGATACTCACCCCGTACAACTTGGACAGCAGTAAAGCGAACACCGGCATGGTGGCGCCGACGAGCAGCGAGGCGAGCGCGCCGCCCGCCAGCTGCGGCCACTCCGCCGCGTTCAGCTGCAGCAGCGACCAGCTCGACGCCGAGGTAACTAAGATACTCACCCCGTACAACTTGGACAGCAGTAAAGCGAACACCGGCATGGTGGCGCCGACGAGCAGCGAGGCGAGCGCGCCGCCCGCCAGCTGCGGCCACTCCGCCGCGTTCAGCTGCAGCAGCGACCAGCTCGACGCCGAGGGTAACTAAGATACTCACCCCGTACAACTTGGACAGCAGTAAAGCGAACACCGGCATGGTGGCGCCGACGAGCAGCGAGGCGAGCGCGCCGCCCGCCAGCTGCGGCCACTCCGCCGCGTTCAGCTGCAGCAGCGACCAGCTCGACGCCGAGGGTAACTAAGATACTCACCCCGTACAACTTGGACAGCAGTAAAGCGAACACCGGCATGGTGGCGCCGACGAGCAGCGAGGCGAGCGCGCCGCCCGCCAGCTGCGGCCACTCCGCCGCGTTCAGCTGCAGCAGCGACCAGCTCGACGCCACGGGGACCGACTCCGGGTCACAGGGGTCTTCTTCCTATTATAAGACATTCATTATTAATAAAACTGTACATAGGAATATTTTTATTAAAAAATCTGTTGGCTTGGAGCCAAATGGTTTTTTTCAGACATCACGCAAAAATTACTGAATGAAAAAATTTGATGCGGTTTTCTTGCTGAAAGTCAAACTTAAAATCTAGAACAGGTTTTATGTTGATACGCCACCTGAGATATAAAAAATAATATATCCAAGCAGCTGAGGAAGACCAATGCCTCAGCAATGAGGACATTAAAATGGCTGATTATCTAATTAAAAATAATATTTTTGTAATGTAAGTGGGATTTGGGCTCCCAATCATTGGCATATGTTACGGGCAAGCGTCAAAGTAGGAAACCAGTACTACAATACCTTAGTAGTAGAAATAGTACAATACCTTAGAAGAAGAAGCAAGACAAGTCTAGGTATGCTTACAGTATCGACGATGTCAGCAGCAGGAGATGGGATGCGAGACGACACTGAGCCGAGACGACAGCTGCTTCGAATGAACGATTCTAAAACAGATGACGTAGTCAAATATAAATAAAAAAAGGTACCTAATTTAGGCATTTATTACACAAAAATAACAATGTCTACACAATCAGATATTTCTTTCTGCATCATGGCCTATGGTTGCCCAGCCACATCACTGATTTTGATAACGCATTTTATATAACTGACCTCTGTGCAGCGAATGCGTGCTGACCGCGCTGTTGGAGCGCCGCACGGACTGCCTGCTCTCTGTTGGTGCGTCCACGACCTCGTCTGTCTCCTCTGCTTCTCTCGGTACTGATGGCGGGATGCCTCTGGGGAAACAAGATAATTTGTTTTTCATTTACACAAATACACATACGATATAAGGCTTTAAACTGAAGATTCCTCCACTCATAGGCGATGGGCTAGCAACATGTGACCTGAATCTCCATTCCATCAGAGAGCCCACTATTCAGCTAAGCATGGCCTTAGAATCTCACGACTCTTGGCTCTGTCTACCCCGTAAGGGATAAAGACGTGATTCTATGTATGTATGTACATACGATATATATTTAAGGGAAAGTTCAATTATTCCTTTGAGAGCTATTCAGTATCATAACGTGGAATGAAACTCACGGAATGAGTTACTTGGCAATGTTAATTTCCTTCTCCATTTCACTAATCATCAAAAGCATTTCACTACTTAAGTAATTATTAAAAATCATTCAACATGACCTTTTACTTCACCGGAAGCAAGTGATGATCTGAGTGAGTTCAATCAAACTCCTGAAGCGTTCGAATCATTGACCTTACAACCACAGGTGAATACTTGACCACCACTGCTTTTTAACGACAAGGACCCATTTATTTCAAAAACTTGTTCACCTGGAACAGTTATATAGGTACCAGTACGGTTTTCTGTAATGTTTTTGTCGTTTAACAGCGTTATTTTATTTAAAAGTTACTCACTTGCTATTGATATCGTCCTGCACTAGTCGATAGTAAGCTCCCTTCTTCTCCAGCAGTTCTGTGTGAGTCCCTTGCTCTAGCACGCTCCCTTGCTCGATGTATACGATGCGGGACGCGTTCACTATCGTTGATAGTCTGGAAACCAATTAACGGCTTTACTTGTCAGCCAAAATAAATGATATGAGAAAAAAGAGTGATACTACGCTAATTATTTAAAAATAAAAAAACACGATTGACAACTTCCATAGCCTATGTCACTCGGAGGAATGCAAGGAATCTAACAATATCTCTCACATCAAAATCTGTTAAGCCGTTCGGGACTTATGGTGGAATAAGAAAAGTACATACATACATACATGAACCCTGAAAACATAACTCTCCTTTTTTGGTTAGTCGTGTAAAATTACATAGAAAAGATTGGAAAGAAGTAGGTAGTTTTATTATTTGGTAATTGACAAACCTATGTGAAACGACAAGAGTAGTCCTTCCTTTACTGGCCGCATCCAGCGCTGCTTGTACCTGTAAACATTATACACTGATTAGTATCTAAACAATAAGTTCATCATTATACCAGCACTGCTAATTTACTGGTGTGTACAAATTATTGCCGCTAATGACATGTCAAAATGATAAAGTCATATCATAAGTCTCGTCATATGTTCCATTATGAGAAACTGGACAGAGCGAAATGAGATTTCCCAGTTAGTTACTCTCCCTTTCCTCCTTTGTCGTATTCTTCATTCATGACTGAGGGTCATGGTCATTATGTCAAATGAAACACACACAACGACTATCTTTGCAGTATTAATGTAGTGGTTTGCCATTGCCTTCTTTTACACATCAACCAGAGTGCAGGTTTCCTCACGATGTTTTCCGTATAGTAGTCCGATTGGTATACAAACTCATAAGTATAGCCACAGCTAGTTAGTAGTTAATTGGAGGCCCATTGTGGGGAAGGACTGTAAAAGTCGCGAAGGCTGGCGTGCATTGGAGGACGCTTATATCCTGCAGTGGACAAAGTGAGCCACAGAAGAAGAAGAAGTTAGTAGCCATAGTGTACCTGTCTCTCGGCGGTGGGGTCCAGCGCGGAGGTGGGCTCGTCCAGCAGCAGCACGGCCGGGCGCCGCAGCACGGCGCGCGCGATCGCCACGCGCTGCTTCTGCCCGCCCGACAGCGACGCGCCGCGCTCGCCGATCACCGTGTCGTAACCCTTAGGGGAAACAACCTCGATAAATAGTCAATACTAGCTTTTGCCCGCGGTTTCGCCCGTGTGAGTTTACCACGGGGACAGTGCTTTTACCCGGATGAAAGATACCCTATGTCCTTCTCAGTACTTCTAACTATGTGTATGCGAAATTTCAGGAAGATTGGTTCATTAGGTAGATAAAGCGTGAAGTAAAAAATGGGTGGGGCTGTGTCGGTGGACACGGCCGTTGGTTTTAACGTGAAACGTCTATGTCAGCGAGTCGCTGGACTATGTTATTTCTATTATTAAGTAAGTAAATATTTTATTTCTATTATTCAAATTTATACAAGTATAGGTACCTATAACTTTCCTCCTTTAGTCATATTCCACATGACTGAGGATTGTGGTCATTATATGGAATGAAATACACACATCGACTATCTTGTCAATATTAATGGAGTCGTTCGCCATGCCTTCTTCATTTCACACACTAGCTGATAATCATCAACCATAGTGCAGGTTTCCTCACGAGATTTTCCTTTACCGGGAGCAAGTGGTGGTCGATGATAATTACCATACACGAGTCAGATTGGTAAACAAAGTCATATAGCACGGGCAGAATTTAAATCCGGGCCGCCATCCACAGGCTGGCTGGCACCCAAACATTCGGCCACCACCACAGCTTCCAGCCTTCCTAGCCTTTACATCCTTCGATGAATTTTTTAGTTGATCGAAGTTTACATCTATGAAAATGTGATATTAAAAAAATGGGGTTTGTTTAAAAAGTTCCAAGGAGTTCGCAATTTTAGAATAGTCACATCCTATGTCATCATGCGAGGAATCTAAAAATATCTTTACACGTCAATATCTGATAAGACATCCAGGACTTATCTCCCTAATAGCATATCATATATGCTATTAGGGAGATAAGTCCTGGCCTACCAAATGCCTACCAAAAATGCTATTAGGGGTTTAAGAAATTCAAAAATTACATTTGTTTTGATGCATAAGGGAATTGCCTTTTACAGAATGATAAAATATGGTTTGGTTATAGAATATAATAAACTATTTTGTGAAAATCGAGATTGATGGTAATTTTTCGCGCCATTACGAAAATCTGCTTATTGGCTCTGTCTGAGGGGTTACGTTTAGTTTTCGTAATTTTCATTTCACTTAAATTTACCATGTTTATTACAAAGTATGATCCTTTTGATTTACTCTATCGATTGATTCTATATTTTCGGATTTTAGCCAGTTCGATTCCCGGGCGTGGCAAGCGAGTTTTCAAAAATCACTGAATGCAGATTTGGTTCTTTTAAAATTAAAAGAATGTTCCTTTTAAGTAAACTTTCATATCTTTAATGTTAAGGTTACTTTCCCTGAAAGTGACGTAAATTCCGTTTTGTCTTGGTCGGTTAACGACGCTGCCAAAACTGATTCGCTCGACCGATATTGGATATTAGTGTACCTATGTGTAGCCTAGAACCCCTCTTTCCGATGATAGGTGTGATTTATATTTCATCCTGGCATTTGCTCGAGCTGTGGCTAAAAACGTAATTATTTTTTATTTTTTCACATTTTCTGGTTATTTTTAGGTACTAATATTGTTAAAATTACTTTTATTTTTAATTAAATCAAAAGTTCTCAATAATAACTATAAATTCATAAAAGAATCATCGCTCTATCACTAACGAGTCGTGAGTAATACTAAATTGAAAATTTCAAAACGGCGTTTTTCGTAATTTCACGCGGCGGCACCCCCCGCCCCTCCCGTAGGGCTCCAACCTTATCTCAAGGTCTTATCACCAAACTGACTATATAAGCTAAATAATGATACTAGATTCATGTTTCTAAGAATAATAGTTTTGTAGTTATTAAGATGAAACGATATATCCCATTTCGTTACGGTCTGAAATCCTGGCATGGTACCCGTATGGCGCTGATTTTAAAGACGTTTCACGTCAAAAGGTAACAAAGAAATAAACAAACAAGCAAACAACAAACTCACTTTCATATTTATAATATTAGTTGAGACTAGCTGGCGCCCGCGGCTTCGCTCGCGTTAATCCTTTCTTAGCGGATGCCTACGTCATAACATCTACTTGCATGAAAAATTTCAGCCCGATCGAAGACCAGTGTTGTGGATCATACCACGGTCCATGACACATGCTGAGCGGAGACCATTTTGTTTTTTTTATAGCCAAATAAATGATTTTTCTTTATTTCTTTTCTTTTACTCACGTTAGCCAATTTAGTGATGAAGTTGTGAGCGTGTGCAGTCTTGGCTGCCAGCACGAGCTGGTCCTCCGTGACGTCATCCACGCCCAGCGTGATGTTGTCCCGGATCGTGCCGCTGAACAGCACCGGCTCCTGCCCCACCACGCCTGGGGAAACGGAATGTTTTTCATTTATTTATAGAAATAGACATGATAAATAAAATAAACAATTAAAAATCATTTATTGCCATAATTACAGTTACAATATGCCTTTTATCAAACTTGCATAATTAAAAGTAGGCAAAAGAATGCCTCGCTTGTGTTGTTCGCAACTATGAGTTGGAGACAATGCTGATTATCAGGCCGGCACCCCCCTCCCTGAGATCTAATGCGGGAGTTGGTAAAAAAAAGGGGTTAAACATGGTCATGATAAATGAAGCGTTGATTGCCGCCGTTTCGCCATAAACCGCGGAAAGTCGCGGCCGCTGTCGGGCTTCAGTACAGCCGCTGCAGCAGCTGCTGCAGCGTGGACTTGTACATACCGATGCTGTGCCGGAAGTGGTGCAGATGCAAGTCCCTCAGGCAGTTCCCGTCGACGAACACGCGGCCGCTGTCGGGCTCGTACAGCCGCTGCAGCAGCTGCAGCAGCGTGGACTTGTACATACCGATGCTGTGCCGGAAGTGGTGCAGATGCAAGTCCCTCAGGCAGTTCCCGTCGACGAGCACGCGGCCGCTGTCGGGCTCGTACAGCCGCTGCAGCAGCTGCAGCAGCGTGGACTTGTACATACCGATGCTGTGCCGGAAGTGGTGCAGATGCAAGTCCCTCAGGCAGTTCCCGTCGACGAACACGCGGCCGCTGTCGGGCTCGTACAGCCGCTGCAGCAGCTGCAGCAGCGTGGACTTGTACATACTGATGCTGTGCCGGAAGTAGTGCAGATGCAAGTCCCTCAGGCAGTTCCCGTCGACGAGCACGCGGCCGCTGTCGGGCTCGTACAGCCGCTGCAGCAGCTGCAGCAGCGTGGACTTGTACATACCGATGCTGTGCCGGAAGTGGTGCAGATGCAAGTCCCTCAGGCAGTTCCCGTCGACGAGCACGCGGCCGCTGTCGGGCTCGTACAGCCGCTGCAGCAGCTGCAGCAGCGTGGACTTGTACATACCGATGCTGTGCCGGAAGTGGTGCAGATGCAAGTCCCTCAGGCAGTTCCCGTCGACGAGCACGCGGCCGCTGTCGGGCTCGTACAGCCGCTGCAGCAGCTGCAGCAGCGTGGACTTGTACATACCGATGCTGTGCCGGAAGTGGTGCAGATGCAAGTCCCTCAGGCAGTTCCCGTCGACGAGCACGCGGCCGCTGTCGGGCTCGTACAGCCGCTGCAGCAGCTGCAGCAGCGTGGACTTGTACATACCGATGCTGTGCCGGAAGTGGTGCAGATGCAAGTCCCTCAGGCAGTTCCCGTCGACGAGCACGCGGCCGCTGTCGGGCTCGTACAGCCGCTGCAGCAGCTGCAGCAGCGTGGACTTGTACATACCGATGCTGTGCCGGAAGTGGTGCAGATGCAAGTCCCTCAGGCAGTTCCCGTCGACGAGCACGCGGCCGCTGTCGGGCTCGTACAGCCGCTGCAGCAGCTGCAGCAGCGTGGACTTGTACATACCGATGCTGTGCCGGAAGTGGTGCAGATGCAAGTCCCTCAGGCAGTTCCCGTCGACGAGCACGCGGCCGCTGTCGGGCTCGTACAGCCGCTGCAGCAGCTGCAGCAGCGTGGACTTGTACATACCGATGCTGTGCCGGAAGTGGTGCAGATGCAAGTCCCTCAGGCAGTTCCCGTCGACGAGCACGCGGCCGCTGTCGGGCTCGTACAGCCGCTGCAGCAGCTGCAGCAGCGTGGACTTGTACATACCGATGCTGTGCCGGAAGTGGTGCAGATGCAAGTCCCTCAGGCAGTTCCCGTCGACGAGCACGCGGCCGCTGTCGGGCTCGTACAGCCGCTGCAGCAGCTGCAGCAGCGTGGACTTGTACATACCGATGCTGTGCCGGAAGTGGTGCAGATGCAAGTCCCTCAGGCAGTTCCCGTCGACGAGCACGCGGCCGCTGTCGGGCTCGTACAGCCGCTGCAGCAGCTGCAGCAGCGTGGACTTGTACATACCGATGCTGTGCCGGAAGTGGTGCAGATGCAAGTCCCTCAGGCAGTTCCCGTCGACGAGCACGCGGCCGCTGTCGGGCTCGTACAGCCGCTGCAGCAGCTGCAGCAGCGTGGACTTGTACATACCGATGCTGTGCCGGAAGTGGTGCAGATGCAAGTCCCTCAGGCAGTTCCCGTCGACGAGCACGCGGCCGCTGTCGGGCTCGTACAGCCGCTGCAGCAGCTGCAGCAGCGTGGACTTGCCGCAGCCGGACCCGCCCACCAGCGCCACCGTCTCGCCGGCTTTGATACTGAGCGAGAGCCCGCGGAGAACCTAAAAATGTTATATTACTAAATTATTATATCTGTAGAATAACTGGCAGAAGATGGCACAGGACAGATCCAAATGGAGATCCTTATGATACTCATTATTCGTGCAAATCATTGTTAGATCTAAATCTGTCGGTAAGTTAATGCTATCTGTTTCTTACTAACCTTGACATCAGGTCTCGACGGATAATTGAAATACAGCTGTTCAAAATCGATGTCCCCTCTAAAGCTTTCCGGCTTCAGCCCCTCGTCTCTCAGCGCGTCGATCTTGGAGCGCCTCTCCAGCAGCTTGAACAGAGACCGCGCGGCGCCGCGAGCGGTCGAGAAGATCTCCAGGTGAGGCTGGCACATGGCGATGTTCTGGGCTGCCATGAATGTGCAGAACAGGATCTGAAAGAGAAAACTTATTTAGGCATTTTCAAGGTTTTTCTTTTCTAATGGATTGCCAGGTCGTTTGATATTTACTTGAGTACAGAGTTCCAGGTCAAAATAGAGAATGGAGATCACCGAACCATTTGTGGAAGCTTTCTCAGAGACCACCACTTGCTTCCGGTGAAGGAAAACATCGTGAGAAAACCTGGACATTGGCTGACTGTTTAGATTACTGGTGTGTATACGACGACTAGACGGCGGTAGTCGAAAAAGTCATGTCAGATGCCTTCAGGCAACTTGAATAAAATCTGACACCAGTTTAAGTAATAACACACTCTATAAGAAGAAGACCGTATCATGGAAAAGGCAAATAACTGTCTCAACTCACAGTGAGCATGATCCCCGGGTGGTACTGCTGCTGTTCAGGCGGCAGGTCCATGTCGCGCACGCAGAGCGCGGCGCCGTACGCGAACACGATCGCGTTGAGCGAGTACGTGAGCAGCCAGCCCAGCCCCGAGCCCAGCGCCGCCCACAGCCCGCGCCGCCGGCCCGCCGCCGCCGCGCCCCTCAGCGCGGTAGAGTACCTGGAATGTGACGATAATTAACTGATATTGAGGAATAAAGAAACTTAAATTGCGTCCAAATCCGTCCGACTTGGAGCTCTATAGAATTGTAAAGATCCCATCGAACTAAGTGGATAAACCTCTCTATAATCTATCTGAGTCATGACCTTTTTGAACTGCTGCAACGCACACATGATGTGTATATAGTTTTGAATTATTTTTAGATGTAGGTATATTGTTGGATGTATTGTAAATAACCTGTGTGTGTTTTGGTTTGTGTCAAATAAATTTTTATTCCTGTGCAGAGCAACTACGCTCTGCTGCCAGAAAAATGTGGCAGAGAGAATCCGGACAAACGAAGCGGCGGGAAGAATTCTGTACCGGAACTTCACCGGGAAAAAACCACCGGTAAAATTAAGTACCGGGAAAAAATCTCCACGCGGCACCACGTTTGCCCGACTAAAACCTAACTAACTTAACGCAGTCTGCTACCACCGTAGCTTATGAAGGGAGTTACAGGGCCCTATATGATAACCTAACCTATAAATTAACTACAATTGAACACTTACCAAATTAAATCTTCTTTCTCTTCGGATCCAAACTTGAGTGTCTTCGGGAAGGGGGAATTCCTAATCACCCTACCTAACCCTTGAGATCTCAATTCCCCATAACAACTAAATAGATTTCTTCCCGTAGTTTCCCTCGGGAACAGCCAGATGTGAACAGCCAGCCACGTTTCACCTCTCACAAGAAAAAGTCACAATAACAGAGTTTTTCACAAACACAAATTCAATAGTTATTTGACAAACAGGAAATTCACAATTATCACTCAAACTAAACAACAAGCAAAAGACGCGAGACCGCTCCGCGTATTAAAATCAAACCGATATCGCCCTGGACAATGCAATGGCGACCGTCCGCGAGCCATCCACGCTAGCAGTGTGAGAACCCCGAAACGCCTGGCGGCGATAACAGGAAACGCCTGCGTTTAGTTTTACCCAATATATTACAAACATCCCCCCGTCCCGGTCTGAGAAGCAGACCGCTAGCTTACTCTACGGGAAGGCGGGCGAGAGAGGTCACACCTCTCCTTAAAATCGAACCGTCGACCAACACCTCAGCCACACGCGGAGTGCCATCTCCGCCAAGAATCAAACGTAATATGCGAGCTCGTCGCCAAAGCAATGAGGGCAAATTTGCCTCTTTTAACAATACTAAATCACCCTCCCTGGGAGGCTCAGTCCTGTCTGTCCACTTCACTCTTTGCTGCAGCAAATGCAAATATTCAAGCGACCAGCGACGCCAAAAGTCCTGGCTCATTTGCTGCAACATTTGAAAACGCGACAACCGATATACGCGTTCATCCTTCCACGGGTATTCGGGCAGGGCATTCAACGGCCCTCCCACCAAAAAATGACCAGGGGTGAGAGCTTCCAAGTCATTTGGATCTGGAGATAGCGGACAGAGAGGACGAGAGTTGAGGACCGCCTCAACTTTACAAAACACTGTGGCCAGCTCTTCAAAAGTTAGAGCCGTTTCTCCGATAATGCGGCGGAGGTGGGTCTTTGCGGATTTCACAGCCGCTTCAAAAATCCCTCCCCAATGGGGGCAACTTGGGGACTAAACTTCCAGGTTATTCCCCTTTGGGCAGCAATTTGACTTAAACTAGTACAATTTTTATCAATAAACACAGAAACATCCTTAAGATAATTTACAGTTCCTTTATAGTTTGTGCCATTGTCAGACCTAATAAGGGAAGGTAGACCTCGACGCGAAACAAAGCGATCCAACGCGGCGACGAAGGCCTCCGTAGTCAGAGCCGATACCACCTCCAAATGGACAGCCTTGGTGGCCAAACAAACAAATACACACAAATAGCCCTTCACAATACGGGCATTACGAAAGGGAGAAGCCTTGATCGAAAAGGGACCGGCAAAATCGGTTCCAACGCCGTCAAACGGTCTCGCAGGTCGGATTCGATCAGCGGGCAAATCACCCATCTGTGGTTGCATCGTGGATGCCTTCAACCTATAACATGCAATACATCGAAACAGGACACTACGGATTGCTCTTCGGGCTGACAAAATCCAAAACTCGCGTTGCAAAATAGCCAACAAAGCATTGCACCCAGCATGGGCGTTACGAATGTGTCGATCAGACACCAAAAGCTGCACCAAGGGTCCGCCCTTGGGCAACAACAGAGGATGGCGAGTCTCATATGGAAGATCCGCCTTCCGGAGCCTGCCTCCAACCCGAAGAAGCCCATCCGAGTCGATGTACGGGTTCAAACGAGCGACCGCGCCCTTCAATTTAGCGCGTCCGTCGCGCAAAATCTGAAGCTCTGACTCAAACCGTCCGGTCTGCACGACACGGACCCAATGCAACAATGCGCTCCGGCGCTCTTCTGCACCTGCAATCGGCTCCAACCGCTTTGCCTGTGGGTTTCTACAATTATGTATGAAACGCTTAATCCAACTGGTAACACCCAGAAGCTTATCCAAGCTGCTATACCGAGCAAGTAGCCAATCCGGCTCCGACGTCGTCTCAGCGACTACAGCATGTACACGGAGCCCAGTCAAACTCAAAGAAGTAACGTCTGTCTGACAGACAGGCCAAGAAGTCTCTGATCCCATCAGCCACTCTGGACCCCACCAGAGCGGGTGTGACACCAATTCTGGTGCCGTACAACCTCGGGAAGCACAGTCCGCTGGGTTAAGCTCTCCCGGCACATGTCTCCATGTTATATCAATTCCGATATTCTGGATTTGGGAAACCCGATTTCCCACAAAAACCTCCAAGGTATGTGGGGCCGCGCGCAACCATGCAAGCGCGACCTGGCTATCCGACCAGGCGAAGATGTCCCGTATCTCGACCGTGGCCGCCAGCTCACTGGCAACGTGATGCAACAATTTAGAAAGAAGGTGAGCTCCACTCAACTCAAGCTTGGGAATAGTCAGCCTAGTCCTGATGGGGGCGACCTTGCTCTTCCCTAACAAAAGCGAGACATTGACCCGGCCATCGGCGTCAACTGTCCGCATATAGACTGACGCGGCGTAGCCTCGCTCCGACGCGTCACAAAAGCCATGCAGGCTGGCTCGATATTTCCCGGGGGCAATATTCGACGAGGCAAGGCAATCCGATTGACTTCCTTAATCGATGAAAACAACTCGAGCCAATCATCCAATGGAGAGCCAAACAGCGGCTCGTCCCACGAGACGCCCAAAGTCCAAAGTCTCTGAAGAAGACACTTTGCAGAGAATATCACTGGACTGATCCAACCGCTTGGATCAAACATACGAGCTATTACGGACAACACCGTTCTCTTAGTCCAGACCTTTGGTATTTCCAAGTCCACTTGGAATGTAAAAATATCGGTTAGCGGCTGGTACTGCATGCCCAGCACCGCTATCCTGTTGGGATCATCCACATCCTCAAACAGGTGAGGGTTCTGTTGGTGATCCTCCGGGATCCCTTCTAGAACTTTAGGCTCATTGGACAACCACTTACGTAGCTCGTAGCCACCTGTCTTCAATATTTCAATCAATTCATCCCGCAGTAGGAGGGCCTCCTCAATACTTTGGGCTCCGGTGCACACGTCATCAACATACAAGTCACGTGACAGCACGGAAGCCCCACGGGGAAAGCGGATCCGTTCCCGCTCTGCCAATTCAAGCAATGATCTGATGGCGATATAGGGACTAGATTTCAAACCATACGTGTTTGTATTGAGTTCATACACCGTCACAGGATCCTCAGGGCGCTCACGCCAGAGTATCAACTGGAATCGCCTGTCCTCAGGATGTATGACTGTCTGGCGGAACATCATCCGGATGTCCGCGCCAAAAACCACTTGATGTCTTCTAAAGTTCAAGATGATGTCAATTATGTCCCTATGCAATTTGGGACCTGAATGCAAACATAGATTCAACGAAACTCCGTTCGAAGTGGGTGCGGACCCATCAAAGACAGTCCGCAACTTGCCCGTTGAGGCCTTCACCACCGCGTGGTGGGGCAAAAAATAATGCTCAGTTGAGCTCCAATCAACTCGAGCCGGAGACATGTGACCCAAATCTTCGTACTCGCGCATAAATTCAATATATTTATCGCGAAGTACGTGGTCACGCTGCATGCGTCGCTCCATGGACAGCAGTCGTTTCTCCGCAAGCGCCCTACTTTGCCCTAGGCTAGGACGAGAGGCAACAAAGGGTAACCTAGTTACAAACCGACCGGAGGGCAACCTCTCCGTGGTCGATCGAAAAAGGGCTTCGCACTCAGCGTGTTCCGGATCCATCCTGGAACTCATAGGTGGCTCCTCCACCTCCCAAAACCTTTGCATGGTCTTGGCCAAGGACGCAGATGCGACAACCGGTGGCTCCTCCGCGGTGCCATTATCAAACACAGGGCCCATCAGGGCGAAACCAAAAATCGTAGACACTGCCATCAGTGAAGACGAACCCAGAGCCTTCTGTGTACCCAACAAAATCCAACCCAATACGTCCGAGCCCAGGAGCAAGTCCACTGGGCCGGGATGAAAGACAAAGGGGTCGGCCAAATCCAGACCCGAAACCAAAGACAACACACCCGGCGGTATGTCTGTCGAGGGGTGCCAACCCGCAATGGTATCCATTACCATAGCCGAAGTCGTGATCCTCATTGTGGAGGACTTCAGCGAAGAAAAGGTGACAAGTGTCTGGCCCGTCAGACACTTCACTTGTATGCCACCAACTCCAAGAAGTGGCACAGGCGAGTCTTCCACGACTAAACCTAACTGGCGTGCCACTCGAGTGGTAACCAAACTGCTTTGAGCCCCTGAGTCCAACAGAGCTCTCAAATTAATGGCTTCCCCCTACGACCCCATACGCGGACCACCGCGGTAGGGAGCAGAACCGTCCGCGGCTCTGTCCCAGCAAGGGAGCAAGCTAGTTACGGGCTCCCCACTCTCTCCAAACCAGGGGCGCGCCACTGACCCGGATAATATGGCGGGCGAGTGCACATCCCCATCTGAGGGGGGCATAACCCGCGGCCCGGCCATACATATGGTACGGCGGGTGGTACTCCAGCCGTGGGTACTCGTGCAGCGGCGGAGAAAACCGCTGCGGCTGCATGTGTTGGGTATTGGTAACCCGCGTGGAGGGGGTGTCCCCACTCTCACGTCCGATCTAGGGCCCCCGCCCATGGGGGCCCCATCCGGGCCTGGCCAGCCACATACTGGCCATGACCTTGGGGCGCGTGGTCCCGGTCCGCCAAGACCCGCGCCGGTACGCGACCCCCTCCCGAGGGGGGTGCGACGAGCGAAGCCGCGTCCTCCGTCCGATGGTGGAGGGCTTCGCGCAGGAGCGCCCCCGCCCATAGGGGACCCCTGCCTCAACAACCGGGGGCCATCCCCGTTCCGGTTCATGCAGAGCATCACGTGGTGCAGCCCACGGCATGCACTGCATGGTATGGCCCTGGGACAGTCACGTGCATAGTGACTGCCCAAACAGTAAAAGCATAGTTCATGCCGCCTTGCCATGCGGCGCCGATCTTGTACTGGCAGTCTCTGCCAGTCCCTGCATTGCAGCAGGCTGTGGCCCATCCGGCCACATTGCAGGCAGTCCGCGTCCCCCGCGACTGCTGCCGTGTGTGCAACCCGCACACCAGCTCCACGCGGTGGCGGTTGCCGTCCCTGTGGGGGCTTCCCTCGCCATGAGGGTTCCAAGGGCCTACGTTCAGGCGCTCTGGATGGCGCTGAGTCCGTCATGGTATTCTCAGCAGCCCGTGCCTCAAACTCCAAAAACTTCACCAAGTCAGTGAATGTTGGTAGGGTGGTGCTATCCCGTTCCGCATTCTCGCGCTCAAATCGCGAGCGGATGTCATTGGGTAATTTGCCCAATACAATGTGCACCAACAAAAAAGACCATTGGTCCACCGGCAGCCCCAGTGTGCGGAGCGCGTTACAGGCCACTGTAACGGGCGTGAGCAACTGCAGGCGCAACTGTGCCCTGTTGGCCACCTTGGGCAGGGCCATCAACTGTGCGGCGTGCGCATCCGCTAACAAACGTAAGTTTTGGTAGCGGGAGTTCAATAACTCCCAAGCCGTATCGTACTGGTCGTCCTCCACCCGGAGGTGCTGGATGAGCGACCGCGCTTCATCCTCAAGAGTGGAGAGGAGGTAGGCCATCTTCTGGGCCTTCGACAAATCCTGTCGTGCTACGACCAGGGACTCAAACATATTTTTATATGCTACCCACTCCTCCATCCTACCCCCAAAGTGGGACAGCTGAAGGGTGGGGAGCCGACCAGTAACCGCTGGTCCTTCCTGTCTAACAGGTGTGCGAGGGCTGGTCCGCCAGCCTGTCTCGCCCTTATTGCGGTCACCGCCTCCGCGATATCATCGTGCAGACTCAGGATCTGGTCCATGTCCGCCATGTGACCTGCGTAGGCCTCCGGGGTAAGATCGGCTTCGGTAAGCGCCGCCATGGCCGCTTCCGCGCTAATCAATCGTGAGTGGAGGTGATCCGCTCTTAGCAGTATGGCGCCCTCCCTGTCCTTCCGGGACAGGAGTCCTCCGGCCGTCACAAACCATCTCAATTCGTAGGCGAGTGTCGCCCTAGCATTGGAGGCCTTCGCCATCGCGTCAAGTCACAAACAAAAAATAACAAAAGGTAAATAAAAAACAACAAAATCAAACAACTACACGAAGAACCGCGGTAGGTATGAGAATGGCACAAACCCGGAACGCACGGTACAAACCGCAAACAAATACAAAAAAGGTTACAAATATTCTTATACAAACAAACTAAGAAAAATCTAATAATTTTTACAAACAATTAATTATTTTTTACAAACGAACAAATAGAGGGTAGATAAACTACGCTCTGCTACCAGAAAATGTGCAGAGCAACTACGCTCTGCTGCCAGAAAATGTGGCAGAGAGAATCCGGACAAACGAAGCGGCGGGAAGAATTCTGTACCGGAACTTCACCGGGAAAAAACCACCGGTAAAATTAAGTACCGGGAAAAAATCTCCACGCGGCACCACGTTTGCCCGACTAAAACCTAACTAACTTAACGCAGTCTGCTACCACCGTAGCTTATGAAGGGAGCTCCAGGGCCCTATATGATAACCTAACCTATAAATTAACTACAATTGAACACTTACCAAATTAAATCTTCTTTCTCTTCGGATCCAAACTTGAGTGTCTTCGGGAAGGGGGAATTCCTAATCACCCTACCTAACCCTTGAGATCTCAATTCCCCATAACAACTAAATAGATTTCTTCCCGTAGTTTCCCTCGGGAACAGCCAGATGTGAACAGCCAGCCACGTTTCACCTCTCACAAGAAAAAGTCACAATAACAGAGTTTTTCACAAACACAAATTCAATAGTTATTTGACAAACAGGAAATTCACAATTATCACTCAAACTAAACAACAAGCAAAAGACGCGAGACCGCTCCGCGTATTAAAATCAAACCGATATCGCCCTGGACAATGCAATGGCGACCGTCCGCGAGCCATCCACGCTAGCAGTGTGAGAACCCCGAAACGCCTGGCGGCGATAACAGGAAACGCCTGCGTTTAGTTTTACCCAATATATTACAAACAATTCCATTTCATTCTATTCTATAAACAGGAAAAAGATGATACCTATTAAAAGAGACGTCTCCCCTCACCTGTCTACCTCGAGCTTCTCCCCGCGTACGCCCGCACGGTGCGGATGGCGGACAGCACCTCCTCCACGATGCGGCCCGCCGCGCCGTACGCCACCACCTCGTCTGACGAACACTTTGTCTGATACTGAGGGGGAAATAAATAAGAATTCAACTATAATATAACTTGTTTAATTCTCTATGATCTCCACAAATAAATAAATCTATTGCTTTTCTTTGTCTCACAGATGGGCTAAAGCATCCCCCCCAATTTTCCTCCACTCGCCAATCTTTCGCCTTGACTTTTCCCGTCATTGCCATCACTAAGCAGATATACTCACTTTAGAGACAGTGGCGGCCACCAGTATCGCGACGGGCACGACGGACAGCCCCGCCAGCGTGAGCTGCCAGCCGTAAGCCAGCGCCAGCGCGCCGCCCAGCACCACGGACCCGCTCAGGTAGCCCGTCATCGCCACGTGCTCGCCTACGCCCGCGCGCAGCTTGTCCATGTCTCTGGATAATCATTACCATTTTCACTCATTTAATATGACGCTTTTTAGGGTTCCGAACATGTAAAGGTAAAAATGGAATAAAGGATCTCGTTGTTTTCCGTCTGACTATCAAGAACCTTTGTTTAGGACCACGTAGAGGTATCAAGTAAAAAATATTAGACATATATATATACTTGTGTCTAAAGTAGCCATAAAAAAGTTCCTCTATTAATTGTACTTTGATTCAATTATTTCTCTCAACGGTATAAAATAACTCACTCTGTGAGAGTTGACGCGAAGTTCATGGTGGTGTTGGTGTCGAAGAACGCGACCTCCTGGCTGATGACCGCGCGCAGCAGCTTCCACCGGAGACGAGTTATCTGAAACACAATTAATTTGATTTATTGATTTACGTTAATGCAACAGTATCACGCCACGTCTTTATCCTTTATGCGGTAGACAGAGCCTAGAGTTGTGAGACTCGAAGGCCACGAATAGTCGGCTTATAGGTGAAATGGAGATTCAGATATAGTGACAGCAGGTAGCCTATCGCCTATCACAAGATTGGCCTGTTTAAAACAAATTCCTTTGATTGACTTTCAGAACTAAGCGGTTAAAGAAGCAGCTGGTACGTTCTATGCTTTTTCGCTCCCAAATCAGCATGGAGGATCTATAGGATGAAGATCGAGAATAAAGAAATGCGTCATTACCATCCTCCCGGCCGCCCAGTTGGCGAGCGCGACGGCGGCCGCGGACGCCGTGAACTGTATCGCCATGATGGCCACGCTCGCCGCGCCGAACGCCACGGAGTCGTCCACCAGCGCGTCCATGTGGGCAGGTCGGTTGCCTGCTGGCCTGGAGATCAGGGGAATACTATGAATATCAAGCATTTGGAGCAGTGAGTAATGGTGAGAAGGCAGAATACCAGTGGCGTAGCTATTCATTTCAGGGCCCTGCCTCACAACAACAGAAAAAAGGTCTGTCATTGCCTGATGACCAATTACGGAGTGTACTTTCCGACTACCTTAGGGAATACCCTGTTATTACGCCACTAGTTTGGGGCCCTATGCCCGGGGACCCCGTACGGCGGGAGCTACACGCCCCTGAAGAATACAATCATTTGAAAGGATCGTTTTTCATAGTGTGGAAAACTGGAATCTGTAAATCTGGTCTTCGTAGGAAAAGATTTTAGGATCACTAAGAAAAACAAAAAAAAACACAATAACTCAAAGACAGAGCAGAGAGTGAGAGAGTCCAACTCATGTGATATGTTAGTTAATAATCGTCAATGAGTCAATATCAAGCTCCAGATTTAGAAAAAACACGACTGTTGTGTTGTGAGACCCTGGCTAAGTAATATTTGTTGAAAAGAAAACTACCAGGAGAACAGAACCCTTAAAGCGATGAAACTTACAGCAGCGCCCCTCCTCCAAACAGCTTCAGTATGTGCGCGTGCGGCGTCGTGGGAGCCGCCTTGTGCCTCTGCACGAACAGCGAGGTGATCTCTCCGTAGATGACGACCGCGCAGATGAGCCCGAAGGAGGAGCACCAGGACAGCAGCACGCCCAGGGCGGTGGCCGCGCGCTCGCCCGCGGTCGCGTAGCGCCACTGAAATAGACACAAGTATTTTAAAAAATTCAATATTTGGTTCAAAGTTTCGTAGAGTAACGTTTATCGAGAACCAGACCAGCATTTTTCCTATCTGCAGACCAGAGTCATTGATGATTGTCATGATTCAATCACTCACACTTTTTAGTTTTATGGCTCCATCGCTCAGCGAAACCAAGCCAAACGATGATAAAAAGAGTTCGACACAAAGTTGACATTTATTGACAATGTAATGACTTTTTTAATTTTATACAATGAGAAATGAGAAACTTACAAATGTCCACAAAATAATACCATCAATAAATATTTTTTAATACCAAAATTGCGTACCATCAATTTTAGTCTAGAACTAGTAGTTGGGGTCCTTCGAGCTTCGAGCAACAAGGACTTCCGCGCGCGGCCCGGAAGGAGTCCGTGTTGCTCTATGCCTTCGAGCAACAAGGACTTCCTGAGTTCGTGTTGCTCTATATCTCTCACAGAAATAAAAAAAAAAATATAAGTCTATGGTTGGGGTAGCGTCTTTTTATTAAAACGACAAACGAGCAAGCGGGTCAACTGATGGTAAGCGATCACCGCTGCTCATGGACTACTGCAACACCAGGGGTATCACAAGAGTGTTGCCGGCCTTTCAGGAAGATGCGTAGATTCGTTTTTTGAAGGTTCCAATGTCGTATCGGTTCGGAAACACTGCTGTAGGAATTTGGTTCCACAGATTGATCGTATGTGTCAAGAAGTGTCTTTTAAAAAGTTCGGTGGTTGACAGCCTGTTATCCAGATGGAATGGATGAAATTTTACTCCTCCTTCCTTATAGTTCGATCAATCGGACAGCGAGTATCGACTCTTTGGGTGGGACTAATCAAAGTGGCGGGACCGCAGGTAAAACCTCTGCGTACATAGACTTTCGTTTTCCCGGGTTTCTACAAAAACGAGAGCCATTTGGGGCAGCTCTCGGAGCAATAACTGAAGGGCAGCCTACATCGAGGTGAAGTTTGCGTGCTCTTTAGACTACTTTTTGGTCACTGAGCTCGAATAAGTTGAATTTGACTTACAACATCTAACAATATTTAAGGAATGCCATACTTTTTCTCTCCCCTGAAGGTCGGAAGCACCTACCATTGTTTATTTCCCCACACTTCCGCACCGCGTCAATGAATTATGCAAAATTGTTGGATAATTACTGCAGCCTCCTTAGCTAACAAGCCATATTGTGTGACACGCGACCGCATTCATAGCAGAGCGCCTTTATTAAAATTATACTTTTCCCTACTTTTCACAAAGAAGTATATTTTAATTCTTGCTAAAATAATAGGTTGCTTGCCTTCGTTCGTGATCTACGCGTAGTAATAGTAACCGCATCATATAAGACAAGTTGCACCTAGTGCTTCGTTTTTCTGGGAAATTCATAATTAAAAAGTAGCAAAACTCCAACACAGGGTTCCCTCGGTGACTGTGCACAAATTGTTAAAATACTCATTCAGGATAATAACTTTCCTCTAGTTGATTTACAAGGCAAATGCAATATGAAGGCAAAGCGACTCCATAACATTGCAACAGCCGTTGCGTGTGTTATATTCCGCGTAATTGGATAACAAAACCGAAGCTCTCGAAAGTTAGTGTCTAGGTATATTAAGTTCCATCTATACCACAGACAACTAATTACATAAAACTGTAGCAACAGCACGTCTGCGTTGTGATTGTGACCGTCTGGCGCGTGCGAACAGACAGACATACAATAGACGAACATTTACATAAAGTTCGCGAAGGCTGCGTCATAGCCATAGACCTTGACTCTGACACACGAATGACATTTATGATAACCTCGCTTGATAAATGATAAAGATAAAAAGCTTGTTGTAGTTTTTTTAGGCGACTTGAGTAAAATCAGACACTAGTGTTATGAAATTATAAAGAAGCTCGTATCGTTTCTGTGCTTGTTTCTATCGGACACACCACGGTAAAAGCTTAGCGCAGAGAGACAAAACAACACTACGTTAAAAGAGACGGGACTTCGATACAAGGTTTTGAAACTCCATTTAGCATCACTAGCAATACCAATACAGCGAAAATTGACATCTCGATTACGTCATTACCAACATAAGAAAATTGATATGTCAAAATACGTCATAATAACATAAGTGATGGCCTCATGTAATTCCAGAATACTTATATCGATATGCGACAGCCTGGCCTGACTTAGTGCTTAGTGCGGGCCCTTGAGTGTTGCAAAAAATGCAACCAGAGAAAAAATCTCGCAACAATGCAACTGTCAAAGTTTAACACAAGGTCTTGCCCATTAAAAAACTCTATGATCTTGCCTCTTGCCATTACAATATATAATGTTACGGGAAAATAGTGTCATGACATAATAGAAGACAATAGTTCGCACGCTACTGTTGCGGCGAGCTGCTGCCTTGGCGTTGACATTGCCACAGATTATACAACCTTTTTGACATTACCTTTTTAAACAATGGCCACTGTCAACTTCTTGGTTCTCTAATAAAAGATTCATCTTTTGGCTGTTTTTTAGCAATAATTAATTGCTAATTTAAAAAGTTAATAAAAACAATATTAACGTGTCCTAAACTAAAATATATTACTCGGGATCATAAGACTAACAATAACGTAACGTACGCTTGTATACCAGTTACCTAAGCATTATTAAGTATAAGCCTAGATGTCTAGAGCCTAGGCAACAAGGCTTTCAAGAGCCTGTGTAGAGCCCATACAAATACAGACAATTATAGGCAAAATCATATTATAAAAATTAAATTTAAAAAATTAAGTATAAGTGGCGCGTTGATGTCTTTTGCTCTGACGCAAAATGAAGCAGTTATTTTTTTATTACAATCATTTTTTGCACGCATTAAATGTCCCAAGATCTTCTTGGTGACGTCGAAAGTTTGTGCCATAACTGATTTCTGTGAAACGATATTTATTTTTACGGTTCCGGACGGACCCAAAGGGTTGAAAGGGACACTCGTAACTTAGTATTAGCGTTCTAAACTAAAATAGAGATACCTATGAGACTGAAAAAAGTTGAAGTGACAAGTGAAGGGAGAACTACTAAGAATATAAATACTCCTACTATAAATATAAATGCTATTATAGTGTGTCTAATTATTAATTTCGACTCGCCAAGAAGAAGTGCGTGTAATAGAGTAGGTAGGCAATGGGAAACCACTCCAATAACATCGCCAAGGAAATCATTGCGTGTTTCATTCCATGTTATGGCCACGTCCCTCAGCCTTAAGGAATACGTATAAAATACAATAAAATCAATAATTAAGTAATGTCGATTGCATCATATTGTAAGTCCTCACAGATTCATACTTTCTTGTATTTGATCTGTGGACAGTATTGTAGACGTACAATTAAAAATCTTTTTGTGTTAATATGTTCACTAGATTAGTTACATATGGTACTGTTATTTATTGTCCCAAAATAAAGATAAAAAATATAGTTCAGGAAAACTGTACCAGTTCATTGTTATCGCAACTTTTTTATTTAATTTTCCTTAAACGAGGAAAGGAGGGGAAGGAAAAACATTTAACATGGTGGGAAATCCCCCTCCCCGCTACCCCGCAGCGCCCGCACATGCGTGCAGCGTGCAATGAACTTCTTGCATCTCTGTTGCTAGGAGCCAAGCTGATTTTTTATTTTATTTTATAGGAAGACTAACAGATACAATTTAAATAGAATAGTTAGCAAAGGAGTTAAAGGTCCTCACAGGTATAAAATGAAAGTTGAACACTACGAATAACACGCTATTAAGAGTTACAATAATTAATAAGAATAACAACAACACACAAACACATTACACACAAATGATTCAATCATCCTACTTACTACTAGCACCTACTAGTGTTATAAGTGCCAAAGTTTAGTTTGGATGTGAGTTTGTATTGGTTTGTATGTTTGTTACTCAACCACGCAAAATCTACTTGACGAATCCCGAAAGTGAGTTTGTGTATTTATTTGTTTGTTACCTCTTCACGCTTTACCTACTGAACCAATATTCCTGAAATGTTGAACACATAGTTATAAGTACTGTGAAGGACATAGGTCATTTAAATCCAGAGAAAAAGCACTGTTCCTGTGAAAAATTCACGCGGGCGAAGCCGCGGGCAAAAGCTAGTAGTACATAATTCCCACGGGAGCGAAGCCCGATGGGAATGCTTGTATTAGAAAAGAACAGCACGTGAGTGACCCGTTTTAATATGATAATTTAATGTATTCGTAATCAACTCTCTATTCCCTTGACCGCGCACTTCACACTTCACAGGAAATACTAATTAATTTAATAATCATTTAACATTAATTGGAGGCATCAATGATACCTTCTGAGAACGACTCGACGACACTTCATTCAACAATGGGATTCTTTAACGAAACATTACTTTTTGCCTGAATCAGTAATGGTTGAAGGCACGATCTGCCGTTGGTGCTGGTCGGTGCTAAATGAGTTAAATAAACCTTTGAATTGTCGTTTATTTATCAAACTCAAAATCTGATCGTTCTTTCACGTAAAAACACTACTATTGATGAATAAATTGAGACACAATAAGAAGCGACTGGGATAATTTTCACATCACTAAAATTATTACGTGATGCTCCCTGGCAGAATCACTTTAGATTCTAGGACTACTTACATACTTAAAAAAAAACTATGTCCTTCGTTTTGCCGTATAATCTTCGACGGAAGGTGGTTCTGCTGCAGAGGTAAACGTTCTTTGCTAAGAATTTTAATCCAGGCGTGAGTTGATAAATCTTTAAGAAAATCTTTGTTGTGTTGTAAAATTTTATTTCAAAACAAAAACAAGAAACTGCTAAACAAAGGTCAATATAGAATTGTCATAGAATTATTTGATGGCATTTGGGTGTAAGCTATGTGTATTTATAGAAATATCAAGGTGGTTCTGCTGGAGCGAACCTCTGCAGCAGAACCACCTTCCGTCGAAGATTATACGGCAAAACGAAGGACATAGTTTTTTTTTAAGTAGTCCTAGAATGTTATTGTATTTATATGGATTATTTCTATATATATAGATTTGTTAAATCTAAAGTGGTTCTGCCAGGGGGCATCACGTAAATTATTTACAACTAGGTAATTTAATTCAAGGAAAGTGGGAGGTTAGTACAGATGGAGCTTAGATTCATAAATCGGATTCAAAAACACAAGTAAATTAGTCGGTTTCTTTTTTATAGTTTTGATGATTCAAATTAGCTTTAAACTTACTTAATGAAGTTCACTTTTATAAGCTTATTTTAGTTTCAGCTGTCCCAGGTGTAAACAGTTCCAATTTCTACCTTTAGAAAGAATCCTAAATACACTATAGGTTAAGTAATAATAAAAAACCTAAGCCTAATCTAATTATTGTATTAATCAGGGCAGCGAACGAACGACTCGATCGAATATCGTTAACTGATCATTAGAAAACAATTAATATGTTTCTGAGATATGATAAAGTGTAGAATAACGGAAAATTCTTTTGTACTTGTTACCATCATGAGGGCCGGCCGAATGTCTGTTGCTTTTAAAGTGATTGAACTCAGGGTTAGACTTATACAATCTATAAAAATTGTCTATCTGACTGATTGGTATATCAACGTAGAGACGAAACTGCTCGACTTAAAAAATAGAAAGGTTCTTTTTTACAGCGTAAGTGAGCACTAGCGTAAGTGATCTGGCTTTTGCCCGCGGCTTCGCTCGCGTGAATTTCCCACGGGAACAGTGCCCTTTTCCCCGGGATGAAAAGTAGCCTATGTCCTTCTTAGTATTCTAACTATGAATATGTGAAATTTCAGGAAGATTGGTTCAGTAGATTAAGGGTGAAGAGGTAATAAACAAACAAACTCACTTTCGCATTTATAATATTAGTTAGGATTAGGATAGTTTTAGGAAGCGGTGGTGGCCGAGTGGTAGCGCCTGACTGTGGATGCAAAATCCCAGGTTCGAATCCTGCCCGGGCTACATGACTTTGTATACCAATCTGACTCATGTTAGTTTTCATCGACCACCACTTGCTTCCGGTGAAGGAAAACATCGTGAGGAAACCTGCACTCTGGTTGATGATTATCAGCTAGTGTGTGAAATGAAGAAGGCAATGGCAAAGCAAACCACTCCATTCAAATTGCCAAGAGAGTCGTTGTGTGTTTCATTCCATATAATGACCACGACCCTCAGTCATGAGGAAATACGACTAAAGAGAGAGTTTTAGGATAAAAGTAACTAATGAATGAATGAAATAATATTTATTTAAGTAACCATGAGCTATAATGTTAGTAACCATTTTGTGGACCTAATGAGGAAAATAGGTCATCGTGGAAAATGATTTCCTTTTGGTGTTTTCTTCATGTTTCACTTCAACAGTAGTTGTCGTTCCGACATCCTATTGTATTGAGGAATCATAATAAAAATCGAATAGAAAAAGTTTTTATTTTGGTAAAGAGGTTTAAGCTAAATTATCATTTTAATGAAAAACGAAATTCTTAATTGGCTGCCATAGTGAGTGACATAATTACTTACTTCGATGGCTCGACGACCCAAAGAGGATCTTGGCCTCCGATAATGATACAGAAGGAACCGGTCCCCACGATAAGATCGATGGGCAATGAAAAGCCGTTTTTAGCTAAAATAGCGTACAAAAGAACGGCGTTTGTAAGGAGACCGCGAGTCACCGCGACCTTGAACTTGCGTACAACGAAACGCGCGCTCAAGGTGAATGTACACTTGTATAGTATTTATACAGAATTACTTTAGAAAATGGATATTCTACTAATAAAGTACTAATATTATTTACGTGAAAGTTTGGTATTGACATTTGTTTCGAATAAAAAAAAATATTTCAGACCATGGTCCATATTGGGAAAACGTACAATATTGTTACAACATTTATTAAATTTATTACTCAAATAAATATAAGAATGTTTGTTGCTTATGTAATAACGACTTTTCCCGGAATTCCCATGGGAGCGAAGCCCTGGGTCGCAGCTAATGTTAGTTATGGAATGCGTTTTGTTCATAAAAAGTACTTTAAATCGCTTGTGGAGGAATATAAGGAAAGAAAGAAATCAAAAATTCTTTATTGAACCTTGGCTTTCAAAGAAGGCTCTTTTTCACGTCGAAAACTAATTATATAAAGGAAAGGGGAAGGGTAAATTTAATGGGAAATTTCGAATGCAAAGCGGATCCCGAAACAACTATGTACTATAATCTTTAAAATACGCATGTTATAGGCAAGGAGGATGTTGACACTCCTTGTGTATAGGCAGAAGCAATGTGCAGTCTCCTTTAGATGACCGTATACTGCGTGGTCGTGCTGTATATTGTTCTCGGCATCCTCAGGAAATCGACATGACTCGATACATTAATTTGTTTCAACGGTTCAGTTCCTTTGACTATTGCGTTTGTATTGACTACAAAACGATTTCTGGTGTCCTTTGTTTCATTTCATTCGTGTTTCGCTTTTCACCCGTGAGAATTTCGGAAACCTAAATATAGTTTGTTTGTTACCTCGTCACGCTTTATCTACTGAAGCAATCTTCTTGAAATTTCGCATACACATAGTTAGACGTACTGAGAAGGCCATAGGGTACCCTTCATCCCGAGAAAAAGCACTTTTCCCGTAGGAAATTCACGCCGGCGAAGCTGCGGGCAAAAGCTAGTTCTTCCTCTTAAATATTGAGAAATGTCAAGATTTGGCGTGCGTGTATATAAACGTAGCATTTAACTTCATCTCCATTTGAAGGTTTTTTTTAAGATTATTTCGGCCTTTTGGTCATTTTGTGATAGCTGGCGTCGTGTCACTAGCAAGTAGCAGTGCAATGGTCAATTTGGAGTTTCCATTATACTGTGATTAAGAATAATTTGGGAGGTCGGCTGCGGCGATAAAAGGGCATAAATAATTCTCAACTCTAGTCACTTTGTGTTTTCATTTTCCTATAGCGCTGTGTATCGTGTAATGTATTATTTTACCAAGAAGGGGTGACGATGTGTCTTGTTAATTTGAGTGATGATGATGACCCAAATGAAATGTGGGGCACCCCGCGACCGCGGCCACTCGATTACATATTCATGGGGCCGCGTGCGCTGATGTATCACAATGATTGTTCCACACATTACGCAGTAGATGTGACCAATTCGATAAGAAATGCTACGTTACAAACTAGCCTGTGCCCGCAAACTTCGTCCGCGCGTTATTTGCTATTGTTAATATCTCAGGTTCTAAACGACGTATTAAAATGAAACCTACACCGGATTTTAAGTTAGTCTTTCAACAATACAACTGTGAAAACCGTATCAAATTTTGTCTAGTAGTTTTTGCGTGATGCGCGTACAAACATACAGACAGCAGAAAGACAGAGAAAAATTCTGAAAATAATCCTATTTAGCCTATAAAGACGCCCCATATTTTTCTTATATATGTCTTATGTACAGACACAGACTAGTTACAGTTTTATTATGTGTTGATATGCAGAGAACTCCCACGTACTCGAATGTTACGGAATGAGCTCCCTGCCATGCTTGTCCTGAGAAAATAACGTGGTGCTCTTCAGAAATGGCGAGCTAATAATGCTCTATTGCTGTACCTATATTTTATATCTTTCTCGTATTAAAAAACAGCATAAAAACGTGTAGCGGCATTCTTGCACTGACGTTGAAACCTGTTATTTTTTATCAAAACAAGGTTTGATTTGCACAAATGTTCATTGACCAGTGCAGTGAGTCACGGACCATTTCGGGGATTCTCCGCAACGGTACCTATTGCTAAAGGTACTCGCTCACTTATCGAGTGTGTCATAAATAACCGCACTGGCCACGTGGTCCTACTGCCTTCGTTCTACCAATCGGGCCACATAAACTTTATTTTCCACATCGCATATTAAATCGCCTTCAGTCGAACACCCGCATCACCCGCGCCGGACCATCAGATGAATGGAAAACAAAAGAAAACAAGCAAGGGTTCCCAGTGGGAACAAATTTGCTTCGATACTACCACAGAACATATAAAAGAGGTTAGAATGGCTATAATGCCCCGTTTCTATGAGAACCAGTGTCGCCTAATCCGCCCCACCTTTCACCGTTACCACACATTTGCAATTTCCAATCTAGCCAATCATAGCGCCACGTCATCACGAAATTTCAAACTGAACCAATCATACGCAAGCACGCAATCGGTGTACAATTAGTGTGATTGTGTTTGTAAACTACGCTAGTGCTTGACTAAACTTTAAATGACTTAATTATCGATATTGAATTTTGTTATTAAACAATAACATAATTCAAACAACAATACTGTTACATACAAAAGTGATATAGTAAAATGGAAAATAAAACAAAGTACATTTCTTACAATCTTATATTTATTGACCTTGGAACAAGATATATTTATTAAGAAGTTGTCGCTTGGTTTGTTTTTTGCACGTATACCAAACAGCTCAATCGGTTAAAATAACTGGTTTTTATAATTCAGTTGCAAGATTCCACCCGGACAAACATACATACATACATATATTGCAAGTTAAATAAAAGCTTGTTATAATAATAATTATTCGCATTACTTAATTTAGTCTTTCCACATTAACATTAATTTATAACATTTATAAATATATGACTTTGAAAGACGATATCGATAAATATCGTCTCTCACTACGCCCAGCACTAGAGCTAATGCCACGTTGTTGCCGCGCACTCCACTACGCGGTACGTTTGACGTTGCAAAAATAACGAACGCATGCAGACAGCAATGTATATTTTTTGGAGAAAAAATATATTTTAATGACCTTTGAAAGATTTTGACTAAAATATCGTATTTACTAGAGGTTTTTTTACTTACCGATGATAAGAAACGCATCCTTTGTTTATATTAAGCGCTTGGCTTCTCGCTCGACAAGTAACTACCGCACATGAAGGCATTTTCGTACAATTTTGTAGCAGCGCTTCGCAATACTTACTCCGCTAGAGTTCGCGAGCGACTAAACGGCGCGGTCACGTGTTTTTGTAAAGATACGAGCGGTCGCTCGCATGCTTGGCGCGCCGGCCCCGCCCACAACTCCTTTCTAACCTCTTTTATATGTTCTGTGGATACTACGACCTAATTATATTACGACATTAATATGTCACCATGTCAACTTTATGGATGCAATAAAATATTGAGTATTGAGTATTGAGACCTTCCGCAGCTAGGCCAGTTTAAATTGGTAGCATTGTTCTTTCTATTTCTTTCATTTCATGGGTGACCTGCATAGTGGTTAAAAGTCCTGGGTTCGATTTCCAGCGCGAGAAAATAGGTATATGTATGGCTGTTATTTTTACAATATTTCTATTATCATAATGGACTTCCATCAACCACGCTGGTTTGGGAGCGAAAAGAATGCATACAATGTACCAAATGCTGGTCTTCCCGCGCAGATTGTAAAAGTCAGTCAAGGGAATAACTTTTATACTGGGGATTTTGGTCATAGGGGATGGACTAGCAACATGTTTTTTTTATTAATAATCTGAGTGCGTTTGACCTCTATCTTGCCTGATGGGAAGCAAACATGTGATCTAAGGTGGTACACGCAAACTCAAAATATGCCTATTCACTCTTGCCTTGAAAACCCCTAAATTATAAGTGACAGTGCCTACTTTCCGCCATTAAGCCTACTATTCAGCTTACCGTGGCCTTCGAGTCTCACGCACGACTCTCGACTCTGTCTACCCCGTAAGGGATATAGGTACATATAAAGAGTCAAAGTCAAAGTCAATTTTTTTTATTGAAACTTGGCCTTCAAAGAAGGCTCTTTTTCACGTCGATAACTAATTATTTAATCATTATATATTATGTCACAAAGCTACAAACTACTAGCATTTCGGAACGACCACTGCTGAGAAGAAATGCCGAAAGAAACTCATGAAACAGTCTTGGTCGCCTAGCATGCCAGAGGGGCTATTCATTAACTTTATACATACACTAGATTGTGTACAGTAAAAAAGTACAAAAATAAAATAAAATATAAGAAAAAATAATAATAATATAATAAAACATGTTATGTTTGTAATCAAGTAACCACAATGAATTGGTTAAGAACAAAAAATAAAAATAAAATACACTGTATTGTCATGTTGTCCAGGGTTTCATCAATCATATCGACGTCCGATCACTATAATTATAGAGTTGATAAATATACATTTTCCTGTATCATAACCGTAATGCATATCGCATGCAAATTGTTTATGAGAATAACTTCATCAAATGCGCAATCCATATACTTCGATAGTTAAACTATGAGCTTGTTTGCACCGAGCTATACCTACGACTATTATTTATTTACCGACGAGGTAATAACATAAATCATATAGGTGATATGAATATGTAATTAGAAATATATTAATTTCCTGATCTTTCCGCCTTTTACTTCTAAACTGATGTTATTAACTTGTAAATAGCATGTTTGTCTTTATTTTATAGGATTTCACTGTCATTTAGATAAATTCTTGGGTATAATAATAAAGAAGATATTGTTTTACTTTTTCAGTGACATTTTATTAATTTATAAATTTGACATTTCATAAAAATATTCTATGTATATACGTCCACATACACAGTTATTTAATTGTAAGACATATGTTGTAAAGTGACGTCTTTGGAGAAAATGCAGCAGTGGAGTTTGTTGCGCCGCCACTTCTCCACCGCCACTTGCGCTTTGGAGGCGGTGGTAACCTTAGCTCAAAGTAATTATATGACGTCAACTAACTAAAAAACAAGAATTTGACGATTTATAAGTGCTATTTTATATTATTATATATATATTATATATAGCCTATTTAAATAAAAATATTTGACTTTGACTAATTTACTTTGTATTCGTCGTTTACAATTTTTATATATTTTTATGGAGAAATAATAAAGAAAACTACTACTTAAACCAATTTAGAATGTAAATGTTAATTTTTGATATTAGTATATGTATCGTATTTTATTCCGAGTAGAATCCCACAAGAGAGAAGGCTTGCTATTAGTTACTTAGGAAATTGTAATAATAGGTACTAAGGAAGTGAAATACTTAAACTAATACGGAAAATGGACCGAGGTAAAACCACCGGTGACAGACTGACAGGTGATCGCGTTTGTGATATACTTACAAGGCAACATCATACATCATTCTGTGTTGTTGGGAATATTAAAATCATATTGGAGTAAAGTCGGAAAAGTGATGTGAAAATTTATTGAAGTGGTCATTAAATTAATAGGGGTATTATTTGTAGTTTCTCTAAGTATAATGTGTACCTTTGTGTAGTGATGTATAATCTCTTTATATAATAACTAGCTTTTGTCCGCGGCTTTGCCCGCGTGAATTTCCCACGGGAACAGTGCTTTTTCCCGAGATGACAGGTAACCTATGCGCTCCGTCGCTGAATATCATATTCTCAAAAGACCACATTCGCAAAACATCATATTCTCATAAAATCATATTTTCAAAATATCATTAGATACTTATAGAATTTGTTCATTTCCTTTCGACAACGAAGTGATACTAACATGGTTACTTTTTCTTTTGAAGATTTATAAAAGAAATACTGAATCTATGTAGAGTATAAATTTGTAGCTTGGAAAATAAAGAGTACCAACTTCCCATCCCTCCCTGACAATGCCGCGGTCGCAAACTGCAATTATCTGTTCTCGCCGAATCATGAATATCTCAAGCCGCGCGGAGAAATGATGGCGATACGATCACTGGCATTGATCTAGACTAGATATGATAACTAGGAACTCTGCCTACAACTATGATGATTTCAAATATCTTTATATGTATGTTTGTGCTACTTTAGGTTTCATTCTACCTGCATACTCAAATCCCACCAAGGGAGAGCCAAAACACTTAAAAATACTTTTTATCTTTTTTAAATACCATCCAAATCTCATTAAAATTTGGGGCAACAACGATTCTACATATAGTTATCGTGGAACATTAAAAAAAAAGTGTTCTCTCATATTAGTACCTACATACATACATTCATATTATCACGCTTATTTCCCATGGGTGTAGCAGAGACTAGCGATGTTCACTTGCTACGATCCTTACAGATCTCCCTCGCTTCCTCTATATATCCTCGCTATCTCTTTCCGTTCACTTAGGTTGCTTAGGTTGCCTGGAAGAGATTGCACTTGCGATAAGGCCGCCTATTGTACTTCTGGCGGGTTCGATTCCCTGGGATCTAGAAGCGAGAGCCCTTCCGTCGGTTTTTTACTGGCGTGAGGAGGCGCTAGCCCGGGGTTTTCGATCTGCTCCACGAGAGATTGAGGGCCATCGCAATCAACTTCACGTTGAATTGATACAAGTCTGGCAGGATAAGCTAGAAGATGCAGAATCTGGCCGTAAAATGGTGGAAGCCGCTCGTCCTATTTTATTGGAGTGGGTGGGACGAAGTCATGGATCCTCATCTGGATGACGCAGGTCTTAACCGGGCATGGATGTTTTGGTAAGTACCTGTGTCGGGTGGCTGGGAGAGAGCCAACAACAGACTGCCACCATTGCAGCGGTGGCATAGAAGATACTGGCGAGCACACTCTAACAGAGTGCACGGCTTGGGAGCGGGAGCGTACGGATCTGACGTCCGCCATAGGTGTAGACCTGTCTCCGCGAGCCATTTTTCTAGCGATGGTTGCGAGTAGAGCAGGATGGCAAGCAGTAAAAACCTTCTGTGAAGCTGTAATGGAAGCAAAGGAGACGGCAGAGCGAGAGCGTGAGGCCACAACAACGCTCGATATTCGTCGACAATAGCCACAGGGCGACCGGCTCGGGGAATAGTCTGTCGTCCACTAGGCTGAAGAGGATGTGTGCACGTGCGTCTGTGCACAACTCTTATGACGGTTGAGCTTAAGACTCGATCTAAAGAGGGACCTGGAAGCAGGTAGTCGCTGCCGTGACACAGTTGAATACCGGACTTAGTCAGGTGATCCTGTGTCCACGGCTGTATGCGATGAGAGGGCGCACCATGTGGTTTTAGTGGGTTCGAGCCCCACACTGCCTCTCTCCCGTCCCCGCGGGAGATTGGCGTGGGTCGGCCACATGTTACATTTCCACATGTAAAAAAAAAAAAGGCCGCCTATTGTACATATTTTACCTATTATAAGTCTCAATTTATATCCTTTACATGTTTTTGGTGCAATAAAGCATTTTTACTTACTTACTCTACACTCATCACTCTCTTCTTACATGCTCACCGGTTATGGGTGCTCCTTATTAGTAAATCTAAATAACAATACCCAGATCAGTGATAAATTGTAAAGCCTAGCCCTAGCTAGCTATCCCGACATACATACAGGCCATGTAACCGGGGCATGAATATTAAAAGAAGTAGTACCTATAGTACTTCTATTGTCAACTGCTTTATTTAAAAAGGTTCTCGGTAAACCTCTGACGCAGAAACGAGGTAAATAATTGCGTGCTCTGCTAGAATTCCCCTTTTCTTGGACGAACTTGGCTTGACGCACAGCAGCCGCGCCGCGGAAATTAGAGGCGTCAAATTTATTTATTTAATTTATTTATTCACAACTTACAACTATCATGACAGGTGAACTTAATGCGATAGAGCAGCTTATATCAATATTTACATCTTGTAACATATTATAGTAACCCTACTCGTGTGAATTAACTCAGCGAGCAACAAAACAAATCTATCTTACTACCTATGAGGTTACGTGTGCGCAGCGCACGCGTCAGGGGAACCTTCCGCAGCAGATTGCAATTATAATTTACTGCTACGCTTTGGGGAGGTTTAATATCAAAATAATTTTGTTGGCCACTTACACATACGAAAAACAAAACAAACATCTTCATACTCCGGTCATTTCATGAAACTGGACTTTTGGATACTACGGTCATTTTGATACACTGGATGTTTTGATACAGAGGACATTTTGATAAACTGGACATTTTAATACTTAGGGCAATTCAATATCGGTCATTTTGTAGAACTGGACATTTTGATACTCCGGACATTTTGATACATCGGACCTAATGGACCGAAAGGAAATCATGGAACGGTGTCTACGGAAGCAAAACTTTTTATTTTTTCATTTTTGTCCGTCTGTATGTTTGAACTGTTGTCTTGTTTGATCCAGTTTTCGCTGTTGTATTGCGAAAGTGCAGGTACGTCCCGCCCCGCTGCCATAGTAACTTCCAAGAGGATGATGTCGTCGGTAAAACGCAAATACAAGACACAATCCACTCTAAAAAATAATCAAAATTCAAAACAAGCTATCAGTACTGTCATCATGTGTGTAGATACACGTGAACATAATGTAGGAATTACGCAGGCAGATGCGTGGTTAGCCATATCTATCGTTCGATTATTCAATATCACTTATTGTAGATGGATTTTATTGTATTTAAATACCAAATGAAGACGTAGTGCGTGGAACATAATGAATAACCACTCCGCCCATTTGACCGCATTCAACGGCGATTCCAGAATCTCTGATCATTTGGACCCCTTGGCATTACGCAGAGATGTCGCGTCCCTCTGCATCTTTTATCGCATTTATAATGGGGAGTGTTCGCAGGAGCTGTTCGACCTTGTACCAGCCGCTCCATTCCACCACCGTACCACCCGCCTTAAGCAGAAGTACCACCACCACCACCTTGATGGCTGGTGTTCAACCACCGCTCGTTTTTCGCGCAGCTTTTTACTGCGCTGTACTAAAATATGGAATAAACTTCCCTCAGCGGTGTTCCCGAATAGGTTCGACATTGGGGCCTTCAAGAAAAGAGCCTATCGCTTTCTCAAAAAGTCGGCAACGCATCAGTGACCTTCTTAGGGTCATTGGTGTCTATGGACTGCGGTGATTGCTTACCTACCATCAGGCAATCCGCATGCTCGTTTGCCTATTATTCTATTAAAAAAATAAACGACAAAACACATGCTATAATGATGATTTATAAATGTTTTTTTACAAGATGGTAAAATGTGAAAACTCTTATCTCTGGTGGCAAATATTCGTATAATTTTTATAGGGATGACGAATTTACTTTCAATGCATGGAAATTTTATAAACGTGGCAAATCTTCTTGGTGACATATTTACAGTAACCCAAAAGTCATACGAAGATGTCACTTATAGCTGCAGAAAACTTATCAGTCAAATACTTGCTTAGTTACTAAAAGTCGAAAACATAATCCAAACCAAACTTCTTCTTAAAAAATCTTACATTTATAATTTAAACAGGAAGCCTCCTACTTCTGCGGGTTTTGCCGTTTGTATATGTGGATCACAAGTTGAGTTAGGTCAGTGCGAATACGCGGAGATTTGAAAAAAATATTTGATGAAAATAAAAAAGTAGGTAACTATTTAAAAATACAATAAATTAGCATCCATAAAATCTATGTTTGAGGAAAAAGCGTGCGAATATACAAACTAATGTTAAACTGGATTTTATTCCGTCAAGATTCCGTAATATGCGTATTTTCCTGCTACGATGTGCAAAACGAGATAAAATGCTAATACGCGCGTGCGGGACATGTGCGTGAGGATAGGGAGAACGGCGCACCGCAATACCGGCACTCCCCTTCCCCCGCGACCCCTACCACGGCTGTGAGAGTAGGGCGTGTGTGCCCCCTACTCTCACAGCCAGGCCACTGACAGCGGCCTCCTCCCGGCCCGGGGTCGTCACTCCCGGGCCATGGGTTCCTCTGCTTCCCTGCGGCCGAGGCAAACCGCTGGTACTGAGCCCCCCTATCGCTACAAGATGAGAACCCGTTCGCGGGAGGGGGCAGTCTTTTAACCTGCCCCAACTGCCCTTCCTCCTGTACCTTGGAGGACCTGAATGAAGCCAACGATAGGTCGGTGGAAGTGACCAAATACTGTCATGATTTCAAGTATTTATATTTAAATATACATATATATTTATACACATTAATATATAATGATGAAAAAGTATCTATTTTAATATTATGGCAATACTGATAACGGCTGTTTGTACCGCCACCATTAGGATAAAATAGTAGGGCGCGCCAAGATGGCGTCACTTATTATTGTGCAGCGATAGTGTTAAGACGTGTTCTTATGTACGACATTATTATACGTGGTTACTATGTGCAATGGAATATATAAATGGAAGATGTGATATATAATATTTAATATATACATATATATTTGGCAGATATTTTTGGTTTCATTATATCTCAGAAGCGGGAACGAGCCCAAGTATAAGAAGGTACGTGAAAATTTTTTAATTTTTTAAATACGAAAATGTCTTTCAAAATGGTGTTCTTTTTCTTGTCTAAATCGACTTACATTTTAATATTTTACAGCAGTTTTAGTACCTTAATACATTATTAAAGATTAAAATATTTTAATGTATCTAGAATATACTCAGTGTATAAAAGTGTACATTAATTTTGTATTTGGTCGGGGCCACTCCCTGATAGTGCATATTGTGTCCACTTTATACACGTTCATGCCTGCTAAGCGTTCGATCGGAGCTACTCTCCGATAGCACTTGGTATGGTTCATTACAAGGTGTTTTATATGTTGTATATGGGTGATCATGGGGTGTACTTGGTCGGGGCCACTCTCCGACAGTGCAAATTATGTTCGCCTTGTACGCATGTGAACTGGCTCGTCAAGCGTTTGATCGGGGCTACTCTCTGATAACCTTGGTGTGCTAAAGTACCTACTGTACAATTTATTAAAGCACTAAATTAAATTATGAATATATGATATTAAAATATTTTAAAGTAACTAGACTTGTATTCAGTGTATATAGGTGTACATTAATTTTGTACTTGGTCAGGGCCACTCCCTGATAGTGCGTATTGTGTCCATTTTATACACGTTAATACCTGCTAAACGTTCGATCGGAGCTACTTTCCGATAGCATTTGGTATGGTTTATGGTAAGATTTTTTTATATATTTGTGTTGTGTGTGGGTAATCATAGGTTGTACTGAGACGGGGCCACTCCCCGACAGTACGGATTTGTCTTACGCGCACATAAAAGCTCATGAAGCGTTTGATCGGTGCTACTCTCTGATAACCTTGACATGTTGTAATGTATAGCAATAGTATTATCACAGATTACTATTTTAACTACTTTGTGGTATTATTAAAAACAATTGTTGTTTAATGTTACTCAGTACATATAGTTTTTTTTTAAATCAATAAATCTATTTGATCATAGTTTAGACATTTCAACCACTCCGTTACCTTTTTGACTTCACGTAATTACAAAGGATAAATATCGAGACTTTTATTTAATTGTTGTAATTTTACTCGTAGTTTTCATGAGATTACGAGGAGATACTTTTTTATTTTTCTTCTATTTGTATTATAGTATTTTCAGGCTTGTAGGATTGGTTTCTGTGTTGTTTTAAAGTAGTTCTAATATACATTAACAATTAATAAAAATAGTTACTCTGTTGGGATTCTAATTGGGTTAAAGTACCTTAACCTTTAGTAGACAATTAAATTTTAAATATCCAAATAAATAATCGAATTCAATATTAGTATAAGTGAGGGTACCAGGACAATCGTTGGTCAATTACCTACAATTCCTATGAATTTAATTTGTGAATCGTCTTATATTTATGAACAGTTATGATTTAATGTGTTATTATTACATTGGTGCATTTTAAGTTTGTCAAAATTCGGATTTGACTTTTTAGTTTTAGCGAAAGAGTAAACAAGAATTACCTACAAATCCTAATAATTTAATTTGTGAATCGTTTTATATTTCTGAACAGTTATGATTTTAGGGGTCATTGTTACATTGGTGCATTTTAAGTTTGTCAAAATTCGGATTTGACCTGTTAGTTTTAGCGAAAGAGTAAACAAGGATAGATTTGAAAAATTGATACTTATTTGCTATTGTTACTTTTATAATAAAATAACGCGTGATTATTCTTGATATATATGTAAAGCAATTTAAATCCATAATCCAGATGATGGATGCTGATTTTTAAAGTAAAAGAAAAATAAAAACTATTTTTAGATACCCATTTTTGTCGACAGTTACTTTTGCTGGTGTTTTTATATTTTCAGTAACAAATGAACAAATGATTTCGAAGTGCATTGAGTATGTAACAGTGGAGTTACGAAAGAGGTTCCATGTGATAGTGATGTGAGTTCGCGGAGGTACTACTTCAGATGCCACAGCACCACAAGTTAAGTATAATTACATTTTAAAATTGGATTTACGATGAATTAAGTAAAAAGTTATACTTTCACACGGGGTAAACATGTGTGGTCAGACTGTGTATGTGTCACAGTTAGTAAAGATTTGTATGTTTATGCCAGTCAAGTTTCTTATTATATGAGTACCAAACAAAGTATATTAATGGATTAATTCAAAAGTTATATTGTACACGTATGTGTCACACGGGGAATACACGTGTGATTGGACTGCGTATGTGTCGCAGTTAGCGAGGATTTGCTGTCAAACCAAAGTTCTTATTGTATGAGTATCAAACTAAAGTTTATTGATGTATTAAGTAGAAGTATATTGAAGGATTAAATAGAAAGTTATATTTTCACACGAGATAGACACGTGTGATTGGACTGTGTATGTGTCACAGTTAACAAAGATTTGTTGTCAAAGTTCTTAATGTATGAGTATAAAACAAAGTATATTGATAGATTAAGTAGAAGTATATTGATGGATTAAGCAGAAAGTTATATTTTCACACGGGATAGACACGTGTGATTGGTCTGTGTATGTATCACAGTGAAGATTTGTATATTTAAGCCAGTAAAGTTGTTTTTTGTATGAGTGTGAGGAATGCTACTCATATTTTATTGGTGAGCGTGCCACAATACGATATATGTGAATGGACTGTGTATGTGTCACAGTAAAGATTTGTATGTTTAAGCTAGTCAAAGTTCTTATTGTATGAGTGCGAGGAACGCAACTCATATTTTAGTGGTGAGCGTACCACAGTACGAGCCGTATGCAGTTAAGTTAGGGGGTGGTGTATGTCGCTCACTTTCTACGGTGCCAATAGTGCCACCGGGTGGATAGCGTGCCACACAGTGAGTTACATGCAGTCACTGGATAGGATTGAGGGGTAATGTATGCCTCTCATATGTTACGGAAATGTGAGCGTGCCTCCGGGTGGTCAGCGTGCCACATTATGAACTGCATACATTCGAAACTAGCTAGGGGGTGTTGTATGTCACTTATTTTCTACGGTGTCAATAGTGCCACGGGGTGGTTAGCGTACCACATAATGAGCTACATGCATTCACTGGATAGGACTGGGGGGTGATGTATGTCTCTTATATGTTACGGAAAGGCGAGCGTACCCCCGGGTGGTCAGCGTGCCACATTATGAGCTACATACATTCGAGACTAGGGGGTGATGTATGTCGCTCATTTTTACGGTGTCAATAGTACCACCGGGTGGTGAGCGTGCCATATAGCGAGCTACATGCATTCACTAGATAGGACTGGTGGGTAATGTATGCTTCTCATATGTTACGGAAAAGTGAGCGTGCATCCGGGTGGTGAGCGCGCCACATCATGAGCTGAATACATTTGAGACTAAGGGGTGAGTATGTTGCTCATTTTTACGGTGTCAATAGTGATACCGGGTGGTAAGCGTGCCACATAGTGAGCTACATACCTTCACTGGATAGGAGTAAGGAACGATGATTTATGTGAGCGGCATCAATCATCAGAATATTTATATTTACATTTCCTACTTATGCTGGGGTTATATTAACTTTGGGTCAGATAAGAGATTGGAATTTCTATTTAGTTAATAACATTCATTTTAGTTTTTGTACTTTTAATGATTTAGTAAATAACATGAGTTTAACCTATGGTTAATGAAATATTACACAGTCATATAATTCGTTGATATTAATACAGATTTGAATGCATTTTATTACTCAAATTGAGATTTGAGTCAATTGACTTCGACAATTCAACTTTATAAATTCAACTTTTTTAACAAGTATCTAGAAATCTTTCCTGATGGTCATTAGCTGCCTAAAGGATTATTTTTGTCAGAACTATCATTACTATTTTTCTTTACTAAAAGAAAGTCAGATTTTCAAAGTCAACTTATACAGTAATGAATCCATAATACGGTTTATGTCGATAAAGATTATACATTTCAGATTTAAAATGATCGCAGTAAAGTAGAAGACGGTGCTCCAGCTATCGTCTCCGGGACAATGCAGACAGCGGCAATGAGAGTACCAGCGAGTCGCTAAACGAAGGGCTTGTCCATTAACTTCCTTTACTTTACATCAATTTGTCCAGCAGTGGACGTCTTTCGGCTGAGAGAGAGAGACTTTACATCTACCTTTAGCAACTAGTCTGTATTTTGGTAATCGCCTTATTATTTGATTATGACAACGAATAGATATCGAGTACTTTTTAACTTAATTTCCCCGTCAAGATCGCTGAGAAGCGTTGTTTTATTAATTTACTTTAAAGTGTTACTATAGTACCATATTATTCGCTACGTCTTTATGAAATGTATATTGGATCTTAATAAGTTGTAAATATGAACAAAAAAAAAGGGTAAGAAAGTTGAATAATTTATTTATTCAATTAAATTATGATGATTTACAGTAAATAAGTTGTACATTTTTGTTACTCATATTAATTTATTTTGACAGACGTAGGTAATGCATGGTTATACATATTTTTGTATAGTGTTCTATCAATCAATCAATCAATTTATTTATTTGTCAAACATAGGTATACGTAGGATACAGTTGTTATAAAAAAAAAAATCATTGTACATCTATGTTTTGCCATTAAAAATAGCATACAAATATTTATAGAATTATAATAATATTAGAACAACCAGAAATTAAGTTACATGCAGATAGTATATCAGTGTCCAAAAGTAAATAATTAAAATGTCAAAGTGTAAAAAAAAAACAAAGTTAGTAAAATTATATTTGATCATTTATAAAAAATAATTCAAAGAATAATAACATTTTTTGATTCTATGCAGCGCCTTTTGCCATACTTACTAATTTTAGTCATATAATGTTAATCAACCAATGTGTGCTTTCCATATTTCAATACAGCTACATTTTATTACTTTTGTATTTTATAAAAACTATGTTTTATTTTTGCTACTGAAAAATGTTTTGGGTTTCTTAAACTTTATCATATATTTTCAAGCTTGTCAACCACGTCAAATGTGGCAATCTCTTGAGTAAACTTGACTAGCATTGCAAATTAAATGTCTACTTGTTTGTCATATTTTCTAGAGAAAATATGTACTAACGAAATAATTATAATAGATAATGTTACTTGTTGATAATTTCTCGCATTTGAAAACTGTTAGAAAACATGGAATACAAAATAGATTTAGATGCACTGACAAATGTCATGATTCTAGAATTATTTAAACATGTTTTAAAGATTAAGAGTGATTAAGATTAAGATTGAGTACGATTTAATGGAAACTGTATGAAGAACTGTGTTAAAGTAAGAACATTAAAAAAGTGCCCAGTTAACGAACTTTATTTACAATTTGTTTGTCACTGAGTAGAAAAATAATTGTCGTTGATTAAGATTCTAAAATTTTGTTTACATGAGATAGTCTATCACTAATCTATTTTATATTGAATTAAATTTAAAATAATTGTGTACATTTAGAACATTCTTTTTGTTATTGTCATTGTAAACTAATGAAATCTGACATTTCATATTATTGTTTATGAGATGATAATGTACTCGTATACTCGACCATCTAGTTGTACTTATTTATAAGACCATGATTGTAGATATTGACGTCCTTGCAGAAAATGCAGGGGTAAAGTTTTTTGCGCCGCTTCTTCTTTACCTGCGCTTTGGAAGCGGTGGTAAACTTAATTATAAGTAAATTATTGACGTCAATAAGCAATGTCGTACATCCAATGTTAAGAATAAAGAATTCATTTTTATTATGTATGTGCGTCGGGAGACAGCACGTTATCGGATGGCCGAATGTCATGATTTCAAGTATTTATATTTAAATATACATATATATTTATACACATTAATATATAATGATGAAAAAGTATCTATTTTAATATTATGGCAATACTGATAACGGCTGTTTGTACCGCCACCATTAGGATAAAATGGTAGGGCGCGCCAAGATGGCGTCACTTATTATTGTGCAGCGATAGTGTTAAGACGTGTTCTTATGTACGACATTATTATACGTGGTTACTATGTGCAATGGAATATATAAATGGAAGATGTGATATATAATATTTAATATATACATATATATTTGGCAGATATTTTTGGTTTCATTATAATACTAGTCGAAAAAAATCTAATTCTTGCCATTTCGTCTCGAGATGATGATGACGAGTATGCAGTCACAAATCATTATCGAACAAAGGCAACTTCACACCCGCATACATTATTATCAGGCAAGTTTAGGTACCTACTTTCAAAATCTTTCCTATTTTTTTACGATTGCACGCTGGAATTTTTTTTCTATTGTGTTGTTTTTTGAATTGCACAATACTTGTTTATGTTTCACACATACAAAACCAGAGTAAATAGTCTGCTTCTGGATAAGTTTGCTACATCGTAGACCTCATCTCTGTCCTCGGGCAAGATTGTGGTCAAGAGCAAACTATATTATTATATACAAAAGATAAATGCATTTTATAAAGATTTTAATAAAGAGTCCTTCGTAGTCTCTGCGGCATATAAAGCATTCCCAATGGGATTTGAACTTACTATGTACATACATTTGGAGCAATTTGGCTAGACTACCGGCAGTAACGTAGTATAGCATAGTGATGGCAGCACGTGTGTAACGCATAGGCTTGTAAATCAATTACGATATAGTATTGATACGGAAATATTATACGGTACAGTTAATTAACAAGAGTGCTTTATCAATTTGGATCTTAAATTAAAGCAGTAAGATCCAAAACTATATGAATCAAGCACTAATTAAGTTTAATTGCAAAAAAAGAATTAGAAAGTTTATGAATTTTACTTGGTCGAATCATAATACGCGTGTAATGTGATATAATATTATGCTAATTTGTTTATTTTTCAAAAAATGTGTATCATATAGATAGGTGGTACATTAACTGTTTTCTCCATCAATTATGATTAAAATTAAAATCTGGATCTGGAACACATTAACATGCACAATTTTGTGTTCTGACGCAATAATTAACTAAAATTGCATTATTCGTTTACCAATATTTAATTTTTTAAAGTTATTTTCATCAAATTAATTATTTTGCTCATGGGTACAATTTAAATGCCAAACAAACATGACACAAATTTGGACTCGGTCAATGCCTAAGTAAATACCCAATGTGGTCGAAATAAAACGACCATGATATAACAGAATATAAGGTAACATATAGTTTGGAAAGAATGAGGAGTAAGGAAAAGTATTGAAAGTAGAAGAAAGGAAAATGTGTCACCTGATGGGTAGGACCGATGACAACGGTGTAAAGTCCGGCATATAAACATGCACAAATAAATTCTGATCATGAAAACAAAAGTAATAACTGAATATATTTTGTTGATGAGACGAGGTTTATTCTGACAAGTGAGAACAACTACTAAGAAGTGGAGTTTCTGAATTCTCCGTATTTTGTTGGAGAAAGTTCGCCTTTACGATAATAAAATTGTTGGCAGCCAATTTGAGACATAAAATCTTTTGACAAACAATATTCTACTATAATTACGAAGTTTTTCGTGGATGTTTCCTTTACGCAAAATATAATGTACCTATGAGTTTATACTAAAGGTAGCACACACAGTAGCGAATTTAAAGGGGAGAGGTTGGGGGTACGCAGCGCTTTTAGAGCCCCGTACCCTTTTAAATACTCATGTGCCCGAAGCGCTAGTGTCAGATAAAATAAGAATGCAAGAAGCGGAACGAACACTTAATTGTACAGTAAAACAAATTTAAAATAATTAGATGATATGAATGGAAAAATAATTGCATTTTGACTGCAACCGCGCGCATAAGGAAACAAGATGGGTGCCGTTACAAAGACATCGTCTGATATAAACGCATTATTATATAATAAATCGTAATCTTTATTAACATCATACACATCATTATATCCATCTACCGGTTATATTCATTGTCATTAAAATTGTATAATCTCTTTTTTTGCAGGTAGTTATAATGAAATGTGATTAAATATGACACTTTAACCTTATAAAAATAAAACGATCGCCAACGCATTCTTCCTGAATTGAAAAAGTATTTTTTATCTTTAACATCAAAGTTGAATCAACTTTACATCTTCCGTGCTCCAATGGTGGACCTTGTGCCTTGTTTGTAAATACCCAAAAACAAAGCGGCAATCTTCTGCCTAGCAATAGGCCGTAACAAACCGATACCCTATGCTATGAGCGGTTGGAATCTCGTCGTCACTCAAATGCGAACAAACGTTATCAATTAACATTTAATGATTCATATTATTAATGTATGTCAGAGGCGGTCCGACCGGTCGCTCGCGCGGGGATTTTGATTTTGGACAAAACGTCGGAAATGTGTGACTCTCGTCAAGTTATTTCTCAGAATGTCACTTTATTATACATTTTATTATTTGGAAACATGTGGTGACGTTTGTTTTTGACTTCAAAGTATATTTTAATAATAATGGTTCAGGTACTGTGGGAAAACGTTTGTCTAGAATTAGATAAATGTCAATATTTGGGGGATGATTACCAGCCGCGACGAATACTCTTGGGTATGTCGGAGGATGTACGAATTTCATTTTCATTTATTGCAGCGCCCTTACCGAATTATCACTCCATAACTCCTATCAAAGGCATCGCGGATAAACCATAAACAAACCCTTACAGAAAACCTCACAAAATCTAAATCTGTCAAGCCACCGTTTAGGAAACAATGGAAACATTCAAATGTGCACACATGGACAAAACCTCCATACCAAAGTATCTTCTCAGTTCCATCGAGGGTAAAAAGGCTTGTGATAAAACGTAACAACTTTTACCAAGAGATAGCTGATGTCCAAGAAAGAGAGAGCAGATCGGACGTTTCGCGAGAATTCGCACAGAACATTCTGCGTCTACGCATAACGTTGGGGATCAACTAAACAGGTTCCGTCGGAACTCGACCCGAACCTCGCGCCACGCGGTCGAGGACCCGTCCGGCCGGTATTTGCGAGTCTATGGTTGGTTTAAGTTTAAGGCTACATGTGTCGTATCATTTGTAGTTAGTTAGTGGATACTACTTGCTGTAAATCTAAGAAGTACATTTACTCACTGACTTGGTACAAGTTCAGTGTTTTTGTAAATTAATTGTAATTTTGTATGGTAACGGCAAACCAGTGGTCTCTATTCGTTTTTATATTCTTTATTCAACACTAGCTTTCGTCCGCGGCTTCGCCTGCGTGAATTTCCCACAGCGCGATTCCCGGGGTTAAAGGTAGCCTATGTCCTTCTCAGTACTGCTAACTATGAAGTATAATATTAGTTAGGATTAGGATATTAGTTAGGATAAGTTTAGTAGCAAGTGCATGTACCTATGTTTCGCAAATACATTATTACTTCTATATTTCGGAAATGAACGTTTAGATAAGATCGGAGTCCTTGGCAAGACGATTTTCAGCTCAACCGGAATCGGAAGTGGGTCACATTTGAGTGGCAATATTACTGACGTCGGTCGCTGGCGCCGGCGCAGGTGAAAACTACAGATTTTAAAATGCAACAGTGAAATATATCTGCTGTCACAAATTCACATTAGTTGGACCAACGTTTTTTAGATTTTTCAAGTAAAAATGTAGGTTTGCTCTTGAAGCAGATAGATAGATCGATTATTTACAACACACATACAGTCATTATTTACTCGTGGTCCGTATGAGTTGGCTGACCCATCGCCGGATTCACGCGTCATTTTTCCCTCGTCCTCCTTACAGTTTCCCATTTTATACCTGTCGTGTCACAAAATGTATTTTCCTTCCACAACTCTCTAATTCCCGTTCAGTCATATCTTCCTTCACCCTTAAGACCTTCATATCATTCTTTGCATCAGACTAACAGTTTAATGGTATTTCGGAACCCTGCCTGTTTATAAAATGTTAATTTATCCGTCAATTACTTCCACCACCAGCGCAATTATTCCAACGATTATGTTTTATTTAAAATTTAACTACATTTTTTAATTTTAAAAAAATTACATAATCCCATAAATTATTATAATCAAAGTAAACAATGACGTCCAATTTTGTCCAAATTACCGTGTGTTTATACTAATTTCAATGTTGATATAAACAACATAGTGAACCTATTTACCTAATTATCCGGCCCGACGCCCGCGCAGAAGGGAGCCAGCCGCGTGTGACGACTTGACGAGTAGTGACGACGGATCATCAACGATATAATACTTATTGTGATTGTGACTTGATCACCTGTTTGGACCAAATTGACCAAATATTGTAATCATACTTCATGTGTTTGTAAATTTGATTGTACGGGATAATCTTTTGAACTACTGAACCAATTAAAAAAAATAGCTACATTATACTTGAACGATATCCCAGCAAACATTTTTGGTCGAAATTACCATAAAATTACCTATTCTTGATATAAATAGGTAATTTTATGATAATTTCGACCAAAAATGATTGCTGGGATAGGCTATAACCCAAGTAACATTTGATTCAGGTCTAGGTTGTAAAAAATGCCTTTAGGTTCGAAAATGGTCGTTAGAAGGTTATTGTTATGCTATCTGGTACTAAAAAGTATTTGAGAATAATTAATAAGTCTTAAAACTAATTGTTTATTACTACAACCTTCAAGCCGCGGACAAGAGTTTAAATTAAAGTAATTTTGACTCGTGTTTTAAGAACATTAAGACTTAGGATCTCATAGATGTCGTAGACTCCTGATTAGGTTCTGAAAAAGCTAGCACTATGCTTAATTGTGATCTAAAGGTTTAAATTTTAGGTTTGATATAACTAGAAAGTTATGGAATGTTAAACTCGCCTTTAAGTAATTTCTATAACTTACTACAAACCTTTAGGCTGTATTTAGTTGTCCAGGCAAACTAATTTCGACTGCTTGGTAAAAATCCAAACCAATAAGATATTGTTTATGAGCTAAAGGCATAATTAAAGTCCTTCAAGAATATTCTAAAGCTTTAAAGGCATCCTCAAAAAATATTAGTTGTCTCCCCGACTTATAAGCAACAGCATCGATTGCAAGATAGTGTTGCAGCAATAGTGTTGACTATCGATAGTATTGTCAATAGTATTATAACCTTGAAAAATAGTCACACTATCGATAGGCCTATCGATAGTATCCATAACATCGATAGTATCGATAACATCGATAGTATCGATAACTAATAGTTTGCAATACTATTGATGATAACCCAAACTATCGTTTATTGCTTTTCGATACTATCTATTCTATTATATTGATGTATTCTAATAAATACTATCGAAAGTATCAATACTATCGATACTAATGACACTTATATTTCAACAAACAAACAATCGATAGTCAAACTATCGATAGTCCGGCAACGCTATTGCAAGATGAACCGGCACATTCGGCTTCTACAACTAAATCTTAAAAGCAACTAAATGTGCTCAGCGGTTGTTTTCGCGACTCGTAAGTTTTGAACTACTCCTGGCGATAACCTTAGAGCTGCGAAAATAGCTTAGTCGTTGCGATATAACCCTTCGCTTCTAATTCGGCAAACATTAAAAAGCTTGTAGTTGTTACAATTCTAAAAAGGTTAATCAAAATGCTCTCTAGTAATTTGTTAACGACAGCCATATTTTTTTACTGAAATAATTAAAAAACTTTAAGCAAATAGCAATATTTTATCCAAAAGGCAATATTAAGAAACGTATGCTGTACGATTTAATATATAATGCTTTTTCTTTGAATAGAAGTTTTATTTCCAATGCGATTTGCCACCAACCACTTCATTTTATACTCATATTGTATTAAAATATCTTCAAAACTTTTAACTTTCGAAAGGCTCGTCTCGTATAACCAGCCTATTATCCTAACATTTCACAATAAAGTGCTTTAAAGTTTTATAATATTGCCTGACTTCAACAAGCCCCAAATTATTTCGTTATGAATACATCACTCATATTTCGCCATTTTAAAACTTGTTACATGACAGCTAGGAAATCGCCATTTATAAATAAAGTATTTAAAGCCACGATTGGTGTTTTGTGTAAAAATATCTTAAACAGAAACATTTTAAAACCCGGGATTCTTAAAAAGCATTTATTCAAGTCCCTCAAAAAGGTTTTAAGTTGTCATAGGTTAAATCCAAGATTAATATACAAGGTTATATTAACGTTAAAATAAGGTATTCTGATAAGAACTAGAGGTTTTGCTGTAGCTCTCGAAAAGGTTCTAAAACGTGGGCCCTTTTTGCACACAGGAGGTTAATATATGGTTAACATAATGTCATTGAGTCTATTAAGACTTACGAGTAGATTTCCATACAAAGTTTCTAGAACCTTTTTAAAATCTTTCTAAAACCTAAAATGTTACTTGGGAATTTATGTATGTACCTCCTTTTTTTTTTTTTTTTTTTTTTTTTTTTTTTTTAACGTGTGGAAAGACCTTCGTCTCGTCCATCCAGCCACGGGAGGAAGCCGGACGGGTATGTGGGACTTGAACCCACTAAAACCACACGGAGTCAACCCCTGCCGCATATATGCCAGGACCGTGTGCTACTCTCGCTCCACAGCCCTGGCGCGGCGGCCGCTACCACGGCGGCCCCAGCACGGCTCGCTCCCGAAGCACCTCTCCAGCGAGAGGGTCGGAGCGGCCAGCGGGATAAGCACCAAAATTCCCGCTAGGGTAAAGGCACACTTGACCCGGGTGCGCCTTTCCACCCGAGGGCCGTTAAGCCGAGCGACGGAATCCCGTTTCCGACACCCAACCAGCCCTCAACTTTTTGGGACCCGACCAAGTCAGGCCCTACCACATCTCAGCCGCAGAGGACAGGTTGTCCCTATCCCCTGCGACCGAGACAGGCCCACCACGCGTCGGCCGCAGAGGACAGGGAGAGCGGCGCACCGCAATACCGACACGCCTCTTCCCCTGCGGCCCCACCGACACCGTGCCCAGCGCCACGGCCACGCTCGGTCGCGGAGGATAGGGAGAACGGCGCACCGCAATACCGGCACTCCTCTTCCCCCGCGACCCCTACCACGGCTGTGAGAGTAGGGCCGTGCCCCCTACTCTCACAGCCAGGCCACTCAAAGCGGCCTCCTCCCGGCCCGGGGTCGTCACTCCCGGGCCATGGGTTCCTCTTAGCTTCCCTGCGGCCGAGGCAACCGCTGGTACTGAGCCCCCCCATCGCTACAAGATGGGAACCCGTTCGGGGGGGATGTATGTACCTCCTGAGCCAAGCCGGAGTATAGTAATAAATATTTTGAGTCTTGGCTACTTGTTATTATTTGGAGAAAATGCTGCAGTGAAACTTGTTGCGCCGCGTTGCTTCTTCTTCACTTGTGCTTTGGAAGCTTTCATATACCGTAAGTATAAAGACGTCAATAACGTGATTCTTTGTTGCATCTCATGCTCAAAGTAAAGAATTTTATTTTATTTTGAGCTACGTACATTTGAAAAATACATCTCCTACTCTAAATTGAATATTCAAACTTATATGGATATTCCATAAGTGATCGTGCCTCTGTCCAAGCCGCTAGCGTTACAGGACGTGTAGTCGCGGAGTTGATCGGCCGCGCATGCGCGCCCCGCCTTGAACTTGAACTACGAGTAGTGTTTCTGGTTCAACGCATTCTAAGTTCATTTGTTATTTATCGATACGAGTACCTCCAGCGCATTTATAAGCTTACAATGTTTGCTGAGTTTTGTTTCAATTTAGGTTAGGTTCATAGTAAGATGTAGTAAGTGATGTATGTATGTGATGTAGTATGTGGTTTGTAGTAAGCCCAAGATGGATCAGGCACATCAAGAATCTTGCTTTCCCGTTGCATAAAATTCCTATGTTTATCTCCACTCCCAAATTTTTGCGTTTATCCAAATTACAATTAAGTAAAAGAAAATTAAATTTTCTTGTATAAAAATACACTGGACGTATATTTAAGATAGTAGAAATTAACTGATGATTTTTTCCGTTTAGTCCTACTAGTAGAAGTTAACAATAGAACTATACGGACGGACACAATGTTTCAAACTCACCACACACTTTTACATCATTTATGGACTTTTTAAATGTTATGGCGTAATAAAAGATTTAATTTAAATAACCCAAAACAATACCCCTTTTTAGACAGCCATGTAAAAAGCATAATGAAATTGGCAACAATCAATTAATTTGGTTAGCGCCAGCGGCAGTTAGAATGTCAACCGCCGCCGGTGCCGCGCTGCGTGGCTTTTCCTATTTCTGCTTCAATAGAAAGCAAGGTTTCAGCTAATTATATTTAGACAAGAACAAAAACTTGTGAATCATATCTTGTAGGAACTAGGAATTCCTGGGTTGGGGCTGATGGCGGGTTGATAACTCGATGCCAATCGAAGGAGGAAGTCGACTGTCAGTTTGATATTGTTATATGTGAGAGATAGAGGTCACCGTCTATACTAATTGTACATGTGAAAGTAACGGTCTATCTGTGACTCTATCATGATTAAATAGCGGAACCAAATTTTGTGGATTTAATAACGAATGAAACACAAATCCTTCTGTAAGGTTTTAGTCGTGCGTAATGCAGTAACAAACATCCAAATCATCACAATTACTACGTTTATGGGATTTTATTATAATTTTCTAGCTCACTTTCGTACAATACCATTTTTCTTTGAAAACTTTAGTTTATCGAATCACGAAGCTAGCTAATTTCGAAGCCATCTTGACTATGTTGTACCTATGTTAATTAGTTAACTGTAAATTCAGAAAACAAAAGATGAAATCTAAAGCCTCACCTTTGCACCGCAGCGAGATAAATAAACAAATGTTAGAATGGAGGATCTCGCTTACCCATCTGCAGTAGGTATTATACTCAGAAGTCAAGTTCAATGCTAACAATAAATCATAGTTAAGTATGTCATGATATTTATTTTGTCTGATATAAGGTAAGTATACAAAGGAGACGCGATTTGATTAAAGAATCAGAAGTGTGCGCTTGTCAACGTTTGTCGATAAGTTTAGTTCCTCTTGCACGTATCCAGGCATCTACAGCTACACGTCACTTGAATGTGTAATTTTATCTTTTTCCTCAATTTGTTTTAAAACACTCCATAAACTACTAGAAAAATTTACACAGGCACTATGGTGCCTGTTTTAATATTTACAAGCAAAGTATAGAACGCGACGTTTAGTTCGGGGTTTGGGCAATTATTTTAGAGTTTGGTAGCTACCAATACAAATTCCCACAGGAGTAAAGCCGCAGAGTTGACTTTAGCTAATAGTGGTTTATAAGATACTGAATTTAAAATTCCCACGCACTCGCACGCAGCACATGAAGACGCACTATGGCCGTCTGCAAATAGACGAGGATTATTGTTAATGCTGTTAGCGTATGAACGATCGCATTTCACGCATCAGTTGGTAGTTGGTTCAAGATGAGAGGGGATGAGGAGGCTTCTGTCCGCGGCGTCGCCTTTATTACACTCTTTCAGTGATGGAATTTCCATTTTTTTTCGAATACCTAAGTGAGTGTGTATGTTTCAAATGATAGATAGCACCATTAGGCAGACAGTACAATAGTCATATAAACAAAAAGTCCTTATAAACTCCAAAAATTTTTTGCAAGAAGAGACGACATCAACGAGCCTCGTTTTTGTTTCTTTTGTCCGTCTTTTGGTATCGCGCCCCACTGCTGGGTTACGAGTAAGACCTTCCTATGCCCCCTCTCACAATATAACTACATTGATTTTATCTTACTGGGTTCTTCATGTTTGTTGTTTTCTGTACGAAAAACCTTACGAATTTACTATTAAAACAACAACGAGGGACGAATTTACAACACCCCACATTTCCACGCACAACTGTCGGGCAATCTTAAGATATTGTATTAAAAGTTGTGAGGATTTTCTCGCAATCCGCGCCATCTCTCATAAGAAACTAGAAACCACGCATGGGTTCCAATATTACCACCTGCGGTACCCGTGGATCGCGAAGGCAGGCCGCATCACAGCACAGCATTAGGCAAAGCATCTTGGCCAATACTCGACCTAGCCTGCTGTTCGCACGCGACGACATTGTTCGTTCCAGGAAGAGGCAAAGACTATTGTTTCCGCGCCCAAGGCATTTGAGCTTGATCTAAGCAGTTGTGGCGGCCGAAATAATAAGGTGAAGATAACGTTAGAACATTAGAATGCCTCTGCTCAATTTTATCTAAAAATTCTACAACTTGATTACAAAAATCATTAGTAACCAACCAAACGATGGCCAACTTGCTACCGCACACGCATCTACAAAACTCATTCCTTGATTGAGCGTTGTTAGCATTATGTAATTATTAGCCTACCTCCGGTTTATATTCAAATCAGCAACCTTGACATTCGACCATCATTTGACCGGTAAATGGTCTCTACAACCTCAGTCAGGCAGCACAGCTGTGTGTGACTATAGATTAGGGTTGCTAACCGTATATAATATTGTATTAGTAGTATTATACTATATGTCTGGTTTACGTATACTAGTAATTATTAAAAACTAGCTTTCGCCCGCGGCTTCGCCCGCGTGAATTTCCCACGGGAACAGTGTTTTTTTCCGGGATGAAAGGTACCCTATGTCCTTCTCCGTACTTCCAGCTATGTGTATGCGAAGTTTCAGGAAGATTAGTTTAGTAGATAAAGCGTGAAGAGGTAACAAACAAACAAATTCACTTTCGCGTTTATAATATTAGTTAGGATTATATGTATACGACGCAATCATTCTTGATTCGTCGGGTTCATCTACTTTGCAAATGCTTGAGACTTGATATAACCTAGCGAATATAAGCCAGTACTGTGAACACCTTTTCTAATATAACAGCTCTTTAAAACAAACAAAAAACCAATATTGGTACTTTTACAGGTACTTATATTTTATGCCCATTTCTTAATTTTTGTACCTAGTATACTAGGTACTTATATATTTTATACCATTTAGTGACGAAGTAAGGTTGGCAACCCAAGCTTCAGCTGCAGCCAGCACGCCAGCACGCAATAATTTTATTTCGGAGAATTACGACCGACACTTAACACTGAAATATGGGCTGATTTGTTAAACTGATACTTATAAGTATAAACTTAGACTTAACCGGTAAACTTGTAAGTTAGGGTTAACAATACCGAATATCGGCCAAGTCAACCTGACTTTATTTCTTGTAGTTTTATATTTTGCGTACCTTTTTATACGTACTTATGATATTTTTAGATTCTATTTCTGTCTAGATTCTTAATTTTAACGTTATATTTGCGGACTTCAAAAATTTTCCTTATATTGGCGTCATAAGCCATAAAGTCGTCTTTTTAGGGCTCAGTACCTCAAAAGGCAAAAAAGGAACCCTTATAACATCACTTTGTTGTCCGTCTGTCTGTCTGTCGTCATATTTTTCGTTTCTAGCAACTGCGTTTCTGAACTTGTTCGATTACATAATTCTGTCAATATTATCGGGTATTTACAAAAATATTGTTGCGGTATCTAGCGTTACGTTACGAAGTCATAAACTGTGAGGTTTTTGCGGTTCATCATAAAAAGCAGACAGGCACCTACATCGTAAATTAACACACAATTTTTGTATTTTGTGAGCATTGGTAAAATATTTGCTTTTAGTTTTTAATGTTCTTGACATCTTAGACTAACTTTTTTCTTTTGGGAGTCCACACTGTCATTCTATACTTATTCCTTCTGAGGGGAGGCCAGTTCTCCACAACAGATTAATTTGTAATGTGTTATGTAACACTGTACAAAGCTTAATTTTATTTTAGATAAATGTAAATGTTGTGGAGAAAATAAAGTTTATTTTTATTTATTGATTTATTTAAAATATTGGAAGATTTTAGAATATGCGTTAAAAAGTTTACTTACTTATAGAAAAAACATTAACCTTCCATAAGTCGAGTAACGGGAATCACCCTTTAAAAAATATTTTCACTAACATGCCTAGAAATAAACTACTTAGTTTAAAATAATTTTCAGAATCAATTTTCATAAAAAATAGTAAATAACTCACCAAGTCAAAAAATCCGATATCGACGTCCTTCTTCCGCGCCCCCATCGCGTAGGCTTTGCCGAACTGGTCCACAAACCTCTTGCTTTGACCCTTCATCACAACACTAATTATTTATTAATTGCGAGGAGCGGCCGCGGCGTGCGGCGCTGGCGACGGCTGGCGCGAGACTGAGTCTGGAGGGAGGGTTCCGTTGGTTTTGTTTGGGTTTGCTTGCGCTCGGGAGGGAAACCCCGTGCGCGCGGCTTTCTCTCTCGCGTGCTCATTCATCAAGCGAGTTTGGCTTGGATGCATTTCGGATGTACACAAATACAATTGGAGTTGGGCGCTCTGGCTTTGTTTAGTCTTCTCTTCATACGTTTAAGGTAGTAGAGACAGGTAGACAGGTTACTGATCAATACTATGTATTGATAGGTAGAAGACATTGCATTTGCGATAAGTCCGCTTCGTAATATTAAGATTGAGAATTAAGCTACCTCCCCTCTTGGAGTCCTGGGGCGTAACTACCGCTGAAATAAAATTCGTCTTTCCAATTAAACTAATTTTTCATAAAATCTCTGTTCTTCACAATGATAACTTCGACATTTTCGACACGGCATTCCACTTAAAAAGTACTTAACCAATTTTTTATCAACTAGATCAAACTGCAAAAAACTGCATTCATCGATGCATCGGAATCCACATCAGTGCGGGGCTGTATGTTTACCTGCACACGCTCGCAGCTCGCTCACCGCACACATGCGGTCGGCGCAGGGCTGTCTCACGATTTGTTCATATTTTGTACAATATCTAAATCCTTCCTATCATGGAATTATTATAGTTTATGGATTTAATGATCTAGTATGAATCCGAGGATGAGTTCTATCACAACAGAATGAATCGACAGATACGAGTGAGGGTGACACAGTACATACCTGTTAGTTAAACTTTCACGTTTTAAACACAGAACTGCCATAACGAGACTTAGTACGAACATTTTTTTTGTTGTAACTGACGTGTCGTAGTTATGTATTTGATAGATGTGCTAGTATATTGTACAAAGTATATATCTATGAAAGAGTAGGTAACAAATATCCATCCATTCTCACAAACTTCCTCGTTTATAATAATAAGTAGATAAGTAGTGACCCTACCCCTACGCGCACGCCTACATGTGCCTACATAGTGCACCAGTGACCAGTAGGCTGACGCACTCTCGCATACATTAAGGTACTTTTTGCGGTGCGTAAAACCTTACGACTTTTTTGTTTGAGGAAAAATCTATAAATTATGACTAAACATCAAAATGCTATCGAATAAAGTAAACAATACTTACGTTTTCCTAATACAAGTTTATGAGTTTTGGTGGCAAATGCCATCGCGTGAATGAAAGTTATTAATATTATGTACTAACTGTTGCCCGCGGCATTGCCCGCGTGAGTTTCGTTTAGAAGAAAAATCTTTTTATGTTCCTAACTGTAGTAACCTAAACTCCAGTACTCAAAATTTCAGCTATTTAGTTATCTGTGTCCTGCGGGAATATATTAGGTACTCGTAGTACAGTCGCGGTGTTAAAATAAATCAAAAATCTATCATTTCATTTAATAAGCGATCTTCGTCTGCTCGTTATCTACAATTTCCCGTGTACCATCACTCCCACCCCGAGTCCCTCTTTGTCCTATCCCGTGTCCTGTCTATTTAAACGTCAGTAGAAAATGCTCATCAGGTTGAACGACTTTTGCTAAGGCCCTATTTCCATATATTTAATAGAGTAGCTGGTCTCTTGGAATTCTTCATCAGATGATCCTGATTTTTATAGGTCAACAGAAAATGCTCGTCAGATTGATTAACTTTAGCAAAGTTACCATTTCCATATCTCTTATAGTTTAGCTGTTCTGTTTTAAGGTTCTTCATCAGGTGTTCTCAAGGTGTTCTAGTTTTCAAAATCAATATATAGCCTATATGTTTCCCAGGCTTAATAGCTATACAACAAAAAAAGTTTCATTCAAATCCGTCCCGGGTAAAAAGGATTTTTCAAAATGAGACAGAGCAGTTTCTCAAAATATTTCGTAATTAGAAAAATATTTTTTCTTAAAACAATGGTATGTCTTTGTTAAAAAAATACTTCTTCTCTCTTTTTGATAAGATTTTATTCTTGAATTTTTTGTTATTACAAGAGAAATATGTTCATCTTGAGATTTATTTTTACTCAAAATAATTAAACTGAACTTCTCTTGAATTGAAAAATTAATTTATCTCAAATCAATTAGACGTATCTTTTATTAAGATTTAAGACTTCTCAAATAATGATTTTCTACAATTAAGAATTGATTTATTATTAAAAAGTAAAATTATCAACTAACTTTGAGAAAATTATGTTCTGAAATTAAATTGCGTTTTGTTTAAGGTCAAGATTAAAAATATTATTGTTTAGTAAGTATTTACTTGAGTCAATATATTCAACACTAATGTTTAGACATTCTAAATTTGTCTTAAAATAATATCTAACTTAATTGGTGATATCGTTTACTGATATTAATAAATCTTTAGATTTTAACCAAGAAATATCTTTTTGAAAGTAAGTAAATTACTTTTTAGGATTCAGAGACCTTACTAAAAACAAAGACAACGTTAACAGTTTGATGCGGAGCGGTCAAGAATCTAGTCTAACGTTTTGCAAAATAAATAATTTAATCCGTATATAATGGGTAATAGTAGGCACGTACGTACACATTTTAAGCAGTGGATGAGTATCTTAGACTATAGAAAAAAGATAGTCTAAGATGAGTATAGAGATGGATTGGCCTTCTTTATCGATAAGTCAAGTGCTGACTTCTTGAAGAATTCCCCCGAGAAGTGATTGACAATTTTCTCGGTAAGTACCTAACCAATGTGTTTTTCATATTTAATTATTGTTAATTATAGATGCTTACAGATTTGCCCTATACATTTTATTCTATTTTATTTTGCAGAAAATGGTTTTGAACATTTGACTATTGACACCCTTTAAAACTGACGCCAGAAACACTCAAGGAAGTATGTCAAATGAAAAAAAATAAAAAATAAAATTTTTGCTTTCTATTATTCTTTTCTAGAGGGATACCTCTATCCATTTCAGTCAAAAATACTAAATGTACAGACAAAATATTTTACTGTTTTATTATAATGATGATGGTATAGATATAACTTTCTGTGATAAAGTGATGGGTTCCCGGACACGCTAAATTCAAATTTGTTTATTTTATAAAAGTGTTGAAGTTTTTTGTATAGGTACCGCCTTTGCGCTCATTTTTTGTATTTTATTTTGTCTCTTTTTGTATGTTCTTTTTGTAAATGGTGCAATAAAATGTTGATCTATCTATCTATAAAATGGTCTTCTAAACAAGACTCTTAGTGCCAGAAAAATCTCTTCATTATTAACGGACAAAATAGTACGATTTTTGGTCTAAGTGTAGAGGGGGATAAATTTTCATGATCTTGTCTTTGCATTTCCTATCTACGATTTTATCGATGAGTTAAAACTATCAATTGATTACACCGTTTAGTGCACCGTTTTCTGAGCAAGTCTCGTTGATTTCAAGGATCGTTAGCTAATCTACATCTTTGCATTTTCCTCGACCACTATGTCATTTTATTTCCTGTAATTTAGTTAAATACTTATTTTACAACTTTCGCCTACGTTATCTTATTTTAAATCACTCCTCAATCTGTTTTTTGGATTCCATAGACACCAAATTTTAACATATTGGACCAGGACATACCGAGCGAACTGGTTGAGACAGACACACGACTGTGCAAGAGAAGAGTCTGTTCATTTGTAGCTATGGAACCCTAAAAATAAAATGTTTCTTTATTATAAGGTACCTATTTGTAAAATGTATCTAAGTGTATACCTAGCCGGGAAGACCGTATCTTGACTGATTGTTAACCTGCAGCCAATGGTCGCTTTATTGCTTGTTGGATAGAATTTGTGCTTTGTTGATAATGTGCCACTGCATACTTATGTGCACAAATCTGCACAATGCTTGCGGCGGCCGGCGCGCACCGAATATGTAATGCATGCATTTAATAAAACAATGTTAAATTTAAGCTATACAGACATGTTGTACTATTTTAATGTCAGCATTACACAGAGCACGTATATTGGAGCCCAATATACCAACGCCATTTTTGTTTACCAATTTTAGTTGAATCTTATTTTCGCCGCCTCCTTATCAATAAAGGAGCGTTTGTTTGTACAAAATGATCTGGCACACTTGCGCAAGATTATAATCACTATGGATGACCTTAAAGGTGTACATTATCTGTGGATCTGAGGTGAGGTGCTGGGAGGGGTGGCACAAGAGTTGATGGAAATGATGTGTAAAACCCAACCTAAGTAATTGGATTATATTTGCAATGCGAGCTGTAAGTAAATGATGTGGTAAAATCATACACGTAGAAAAAAAATTCAAATGAAGCCCAAAAACGTTCATAAAAGTGTGTTCCAAATTCAATTTTTTTTACAGATTGCCTACAAATTGTATGGAACCAAAACACACCAAAAATTTCAAACTTGACAAAAAATTGGCTTCACAGAAGATATTGCCTGTCCTTCACCAACATAGGCAAAAACCATATCTGACATCCCGCTTCCTCAGCTGTCTGTGACTCTAAGTAAAATTGTTTTTTTTTCTAGCTCTATGTAGTAGAAACGAATATACTATCTACTATTCTCACCAAAGATATTGTAAGCACACACACTAAACACTAGTAGTAAGACTATCCTTTCTCGTATTTTCAATTGTAAGTACGTAGTAAGTACGTACACTGGGTCACTTAAAAAAGTTCACCACCTGAAATACGATCCATTATAAGAAGTTGTATACTTTTCCATGTGGCCAACTGTACCTTACCTACTAATTATTTAGAAGCTTAGATCATTGTCCAGTTAGTAGGTAGGTAAGGTACCTACTGATGAGTAGGTACCCTAAGCAGTGACTGACTGCGCGGTGAGACATGAGGAAACGCGGCCCGTGGTTTGTGGTGGCTGCGACACAAAGTGACTCAGACTTGTTGCACTGGTATGATTGGGGAGAAAACGGGCTGACGCAAAGAAACTACATCGGATACTTTTAGGGTTCCGTGCCTCAAAACCATCGACAATGCTCAAAACGCAAAAACGAAACCCTTATATACTATAGTACTTATTTATACCTTATATACTATACTACTTATACATACCCTTTTATATATCACTTCTTTGTCCGTTCGCCTGTCTTTCTATCAAAAATATTTTTCTCGGGAACGCATAAAGTAGGTACCTATGTGTATCAAGTAGAAATTCATTCAAATAGGTACTCGGATACACGGTACGGTCTTTCAGCTGTATAAAACCTATAGTTACCTTTTTGTCGAGGTGAAAATGCCGATTCACATTGCCACCCTGCCGCGGGGTTATAGATGCAAAAGTTTGGATGTTAGTTTGGGTGTATGCCTGTTACTGAATCATGAAAAAAATCAATTTTATAAAAAATATAATACATAACTAGAAATAAAAAAAAATACCGGAAAAATTAGAAATAAATATTCATTCATGTTTCCTGTCAGTATTTTATAAAAATCCCTTTTTTTTAATAGACTAGTTGAAATTGTACAGATATCCCAACTTTTGGTCTGTACCGCATAGTTTCATTGTGCAAACTTCTTTCCGGTTAGGAGATTCATCTCTTGGTTTCCACCAATATCATCAACAACAACAACAAGAATTCTTCATCATCAATCATATCATAACATATTATAAAACAAAGTCCCTCGCGGCGTCTGTCTGTCTATCTGTTCGCGATAAGCGCATAAACTACTGAACTGATTTTAATGCAGATTTTACTTATAGATAGAGTAGTTCAGGAGAAAGGTTTAACAGTCTTATTAATAAAAATCTCTTACTCTAAGCCTAAACCCACTTTACACTAGGTCTAGTTAATACCGATGTAACTGAGTATTAACTTGGCCATAACAAGGTTATTAATAAACTTGGAGTAAGATAGGATTTACTATACATTCCTTACGCCGAGTTTAACGCGAATGTAATGGCAACCCAGTAATTTTAAAAGTAATAAAGAATGAACATTGAATGAAATTGTCACCGCCAGCTGTCAAATTGACAACTTTGACAAGTAACTTTTCGCTGTTTTATTGTAACACTAGCTGTCGCCCGCGGCTTCGCCCGCGTGAGTTTCGCTTAGATGAAAAATCTCTCTTGGAGCTTTTCATC
>CM031593.1:769657-900338 GCA_018467065.1 Ephestia elutella | reverse complement strand
GCTGAAGTTGGACGAGCTGCGATAGCCCATACTGTACTCCGTTTGAAGCTTCTCGTTGTCATGTTCACAAACAAACAAACAAACAATAGTGGCACTCACTGCGGCGTGAGAGGCATTAAAAGTGCGGGAAAGGCTTGGTGGCCGCCACGCTGAAGTTGGACGAGCTGCGGTAGCCCATGCTGTACTCCGCTTGAAGCTTCTCGTTGTCATGTTCACAAACAAACAAACAAACAAACAATAGTGGCACTCACTGCGGCGTGAGAGGCTTGTGCGGGAAAGGCTTGGTGGCCGCCACGCTGAAGTTGGACGAGCTGCGGTAGCCCATGCTGTACTCCGCTTGGAAGCTTCTCGTTGTCATCTTCACAAACAAACAAACAAACAAACAATAGTGGCACTCACTGCGGCGTGAGAGGCTTGTGCGGGAAAGGCTTGGTGGCCGCCACGCTGAAGTTGGACGAGCTGCGGTAGCCCATGCTGTACTCCGCTTGAAGCTTCTCGTTGTCATCTTCACAAACAAACAAACAAACAATAGTGGCACTCACTGCGGCGTGAGAGGCTTGTGCGGGAAAGGCTTGGTGGCCGCCACGCTGAAGTTGGACGAGCTGCGGTAGCCCATGCTGTACTCCGCTTGAAGCTTCTCGTTGTCATGTTCACAAACAAACAAACAATAGTGGCACTCACTGCGGCGTGAGAGGCTTGTGCGGGAAAGGCTTGGTGGCCGCCACGCTGAAGTTGGACGAGCTGCGGTAGCCCATGCTGTACTCCGCTTGAAGCTTCTCGTTGTCATCTTCACAAACAAACAAACAAACAATAGTGGCACTCACTGCGGCGTGAGAGGCTTGTGCGGGAAAGGCTTGGTGGCCGCCACGCTGAAGTTGGACGAGCTGCGGTAGCCCATGCTGTACTCCGCTTGAAGCTTCTCGTTGTCATCTTCACAAACAAACAAACAAACAATAGTGGCACTCACTGCGGCGTGAGAGGCTTGTGCGGGAAAGGCTTGGTGGCCGCCACGCTGAAGTTGGACGAGCTGCGGTAGCCCATGCTGTACTCCGCTTGAAGCTTCTCGTTGTCATCTTCACAAACAAACAAACAAACAATAGTGGCACTCACTGCGGCGTGAGAGGCTTGTGCGGGAAAGGCTTGGTGGCCGCCACGCTGAAGTTGGACGAGCTGCGGGTAGCCCATGCTGTACTCCGCTTGGAAGCTTCTCGTTGTCATCTTCACAAACAAACAAACAAACAATAGTGGCACTCACTGCGGCGTGAGAGGCTTGTGCGGGAAAGGCTTGGTGGCCGCCACGCTGAAGTTGGACGAGCTGCGGTAGCCCATGCTGTACTCCGCTTGAAGCTTCTCGTTGTCATCTTCACAAACAAACAAACAAACAATAGTGGCACTCACTGCGGCGTGAGAGGCTTGTGCGGGAAAGGCTTGGTGGCCGCCACGCTGAAGTTGGACGAGCTGCGGTAGCCCATGCTGTACTCCGCTTGAAGCTTCTCGTTGTCATCTTCACAAACAAACAAACAAACAAACAAACAATAGTGGCACTCACTGCGGCGTGAGAGGCTTGTGCGGGAAAGGCTTGGTGGCCGCCACGCTGAAGTTGGACGAGCTGCGGTAGCCCATGCTGTACTCCGCTTGAAGCTTCTCGTTGTCATCTTCACAAACAAACAAACAAACAAACAATAGTGGCACTCACTGCGGCGTGAGAGGCTTGTGCGGGAAAGGCTTGGTGGCCGCCACGCTGAAGTTGGACGAGCTGCGGTAGCCCATGCTGTACTCCGCCTGAAGCTTCTCGTTGTCATCTTCACAAACAAACAAACAAACAATAGTGGCACTCACTGCGGCGTGAGAGGCTTGTGCGGGAAAGGCTTGGTGGCCGCCACGCTGAAGTTGGACGAGCTGCGGTAGCCCATGCTGTACTCCGCTTGGAAGCTTCTCGTTGTCATCTTCACAAACAAACAAACAAACAATAGTGGCACTCACTGCGGCGTGAGAGGCTTGTGCGGGAAAGGCTTGGTGGCCGCCACGCTGAAGTTGGACGAGCTGCGGTAGCCCATGCTGTACTCCGCTTGAAGCTTCTCGTTGTCATCTTCACAAACAAACAAACAAACAATAGTGGCACTCACTGCGGCGTGAGAGGCTTGTGCGGGAAAGGCTTGGTGGCCGCCACGCTGAAGTTGGACGAGCTGCGGTAGCCCATGCTGTACTCCGCTTGAAGCTTCTCGTTGTCATCTTCACAAACAAACAAACAAACAATAGTGGCACTCACTGCGGCGTGAGAGGCTTGTGCGGGAAAGGCTTGGTGGCCGCCACGCTGAAGTTGGACGAGCTGCGGTAGCCCATGCTGTACTCCGCTTGAAGCTTCTCGTTGTCATCTTCACAAACAAACAAACAAACAAACAATAGTGGCACTCACTGCGGCGTGAGAGGCTTGTGCGGGAAAGGCTTGGTGGCCGCCACGCTGAAGTTGGACGAGCTGCGGTAGCCCATGCTGTACTCCGCTTGAAGCTTCTCGTTGTCATCTTCACAAACAAACAAACAAACAATAGTGGCACTCACTGCGGCGTGAGAGGCTTGTGCGGGAAAGGCTTGGTGGCCGCCACGCTGAAGTTGGACGAGCTGCGGTAGCCCATGCTGTACTCCGCTTGAAGCTTCTCGTTGTCATCTTCACAAACAAACAAACAAACAATAGTGGCACTCACTGCGGCGTGAGAGGCTTGTGCGGGAAAGGCTTGGTGGCCGCCACGCTGAAGTTGGACGAGCTGCGGTAGCCCATGCTGTACTCCGCTTGAAGCTTCTCGTTGTCATCTTCACAAACAAACAAACAAACAATAGTGGCACTCACTGCGGCGTGAGAGGCTTGTGCGGGAAAGGCTTGGTGGCCGCCACGCTGAAGTTGGACGAGCTGCGGTAGCCCATGCTGTACTCCGCCTTGAAGCTTCTCGTTGTCATCTTCACAAACAAACAAACAAACAATAGTGGCACTCACTGCGGCGTGAGAGGCTTGTGCGGGAAAGGCTTGGTGGCCGCCACGCTGAAGTTGGACGAGCTGCGGTAGCCCATGCTGTACTCCGCTTGAAGCTTCTCGTTGTCATCTTCACAAACAAACAAACAAACAAACAATAGTGGCACTCACTGCGGCGTGAGAGGCTTGTGCGGGAAAGGCTTGGTGGCCGCCACGCTGAAGTTGGACGAGCTGCGGTAGCCCATGCTGTACTCCGCTTGAAGCTTCTCGTTGTCATCTTCACAAACAAACAAACAAACAAACAATAGTGGCACTCACTGCGGCGTGAGAGGCTTGTGCGGGAAAGGCTTGGTGGCTGCCACGCTGAAGTTGGACGAGCTGCGGTAGCTCCATGCTGGTACTCCGCTTGAAGCTTCTCGTTGTCATCTTCACCAAACAAAAACAAACAAACAATAGTGGCACTCACTGCGGCGTGAGAGGCTTGTGCGGGAAAGGCTTTGGTGGGCCGCCACGCTGAAGTTGGACGAGCTTGCGGTAGCCCATGCTGTACTCCGCCTTGAAGCTTCTCGTTGTCATCTTTCACAAACAAACAAACAAACAAACAAACAATAGTGGCACTCACTGCGGCGTGAGAGGGGTTTGTGCGGGAAAGGCTTGGTGGCCGCCACGCTGAAAGGTTGGACGGAGCTGCGGTAGCCCATGCTGGTACTCGCTTGGCTTGAAGCTTCTCGTTGTCATCTTCACAAACAAACAAACAAACAATAAGTGGCACTCACTGCGGCGTGAGAGGGCTTGTGCAGTGGGAAAGGCTTGGTGGCCGCCACGCTGAAGTTGGATGAGCTGCGGGTAGCCCATGCTGTACTCCGCTTCTTGAAGCTTCTCGTTGTCATCTTCACAAACAAACAAACAAACAATAGTGGCACTCACTGCGGCGTGAGAGGCTTGTGCGGGAAAGGCTTGGTGGCCGCCACGCTGAAGTTGGACGAGCTGCGGTAGCCCATGCTGTACTCCGCCTGAAGCTTCTCGTTGGGCATCTTTACACCTAACACACCATCATTAATTTATTTATGCTGAAGTTATTATAAACGCACCTATGCGCTTTCTCAAATCAACGCACGCTGCTTAAGTTGGTGTCTATGGACTGCGGTGATTGCTTACCATCAGGCAACGCATGCTCGTTTTTCACTATTCTATATAAAAAACGATACATTTTTCTGCAGCTAAATTGAATCAGTATAAATAAGTCTCTCAACGAAGTGTTTTATGGACGAGCTGTAATAATGGCTGAACCTATATGGTACTCCGCCGTTTTCTTGTCAAAAAAAAAAACATAACAGTTTGACAGTTGCACAAATCACAATAATGCTTTTTAGTTGTTTTTTTACTAAGTTTTATTTAAAAAAAAATGCCAATCCGTGAATTTTGCTTTTGTATGGAACTTTTTTTCGCCTTTACTTAAGCGCTCTATGAAGTCATCTGGAACTTTTTAATTTGGTCTCGGAAAAACATTACGATTTAGTGAATACAGACATTGACACCTATAACTTGCTTGTGTATGTGGTTGGCCTTATATAGCATCTTTGCGCAAACGGTCATTGGTCATGCTTGTTAGAAAGTGAATTTATTAAATTATAATTTTGTCAAAAACAGACGGACAACAAAGTGATTTTATGAGGGTTCCGTTTTTGCCTTTTGAGGAACCCTAAAAAGGAGAACCGACAAGATGGACAGACATAATAAAATCTAGTATGCACATGAAACTACATCTGGCCATAAAACAGACACAGGACCGCACTGCCTGGAAGGCCTTAGCCACGAGAGCTGTAGCTACTGGTGGTCACGACCTTCAGTCATGAGGATACGATTAAGAAGAAGAAAAAGGAGAATTTTTCAGTAATGTTCACGAGTAATAAACACAAAAAAATCTCGACGAATTGATAAACTCCTGTTGTTTTGAAGTGTGTTTGTTATGTGAAGGATGGGACGTGTGAATGAGACTAGTGTTGGTTATAGACTCTTCATTCAATCCATTACACATCTTATATAATATCTTATTCTACTACTACACTACAGTTAAATATAATGAAGCTCACCCAACACGAGGTTCCCCTCGTTCTCGCTGACCGTGGTGTTGACGCCGCCCATGCGGGACTCTCGCACTTGGAACGTTACCTGCGAGGCAACATTGTGTTGGTCAGAACTATTTTTTTATACTAATGTACCGCGTGATTTTCGGGAACAGTGCTTTCCCGATGAAAGGTACGAAAGTGAGTTTGATTTTTTTTTCTATCTTGCTTTTCTATCAATTAAATCACATTGAGTCGTAACATGCAAAACTAAATTTGATAGTATTGAGATATTTAGTCCGGTAGTTAAAGAGGTATTGAAACTCAATGAAACACATAGTATAGAAAGTAATGTTTGCATTTTCAGGGAAAACATTCCTGCCCGTCAAAACCAATTATGCTCAAGTTTACTTTCATTGATTACGCTGATGTGTTATCTGGACATAAGTCAGCTGAACAAATTAAAAGACAGAACAATTGATCAGGTTTTTTTTGTCTGAAATATATCACATCTAATGTTCTCAGCAAATGGCTTTTCGAGCGAGGAATACATCTATGTCAATTTATAATATTCTTAATAATTTTAGATTTAAACTTTTATCTATTCACTCATGAAAGAGCTGCTGTTTTAATCTGATTTCAATACTTAACTGGTTTCTTTAATTTTGCTGTGCGGTCAGATAGCACTTCCTGAATTATAGAAATATCTTGTTTATTTGTCTATAAATTTCATGACTAAAGTGGTATGGATTATTTGAGCATGTCGTATATATAAATTACTTATTTATACAAAAAAAATATATATATATATATTTATCAAGTATTTATTAGTTTAGTATTTTATTATACAATAATAGTCAATTTATTTAAAGTATTTGCAACTAATGTTCCTAACTAATAACTGGTAAAAATGCTGTAGCATTAATGATTGTACTGTAACATATGTTTATGTGCAATAAAGTTTCAATAAATAAATAAAAAAATAAATAAATCTACTGAACCAATCTTCCTAAAATTTTGCATACACATAGTTAGAAGTACTGAGAAGGACATAGGGTACCTTTCATCCCGGGAAAAAGCACTGTTCCCAAAATTGACGCGGGCGCAGTCGCGGGCACAGGCTAGTACAGTACGTACCTCGAGCCCCTCGGGCGTGGCCTGCGGGCCGGAGGACACGTCGATGTACACGCCGATGTCGCGGAAGCATCCCATCGCGTCCAGCGCGCGGCGCACCTGCAACCAAAAACAATCGCCGATTTTCTGACAGCTCAAATAAAAAATAAAAAATTCTCGGTGATGTTTACTGGAAAAGGCCTACCCTTCTTACACACAGAAAAAATGATTAAAATAATCTCAATAGATGATAAAGTAGAAGTGAATGGAAGTGTTGGTCAGGGTCGACCTCAGGAAGCACTGGGACCAGGTTACAGACCTCTTTAAAAAGGAAGATATTAGGAGCACCCATAACCGGAGAGTATGTATGAAGAGTGATGAGTGTAGAGGAAGCGAGAGAGATCTGTAAGGATCGTAGCAAGTGGACATCGCTAGTCTCTGCCTACCCCCACGGGGCGATAAATATGTAATAGATGGCGTTATAGGAAAGCCGAGCCGGCTGTACCTATATTGAGCGCTTTTGTCAACCAGAGTCAGAAAAAAATTACACTGTTTTACAGTTATACAAATCACAATATTGATATTTTAGATGTTTGTTTTATTTCAAAGAAATGCCAATCCTGTGCATTGTCTTTCTGTATGAACTCGCCTTTTACTAAGCGCCATCTATGAAGTCAACTGAAACTATTTTCTTTTTTAGGGTCTCGGAAAATCGCCCATTGGCCCAGTAGCTGATTTAGGGGGGCACGGTGGCCATACCACCAATAGTGTAATATTGTGTACCTACTGTGGAGAGAATCATAACAGTACATATAAAATTAGGATGAGTTATTAAAATAACAGAATTTTGTGAAACTTTTCTCTGATAGTTTCTGACAAGTTTATTTCTAACATTCACTCCTGCTTTGTAAATAAATACCTTTCGTTAATCCCATTTCATTGTCACTGTTACTACAGAACATTCCTCACCTTGTGAGCTCTCAGTATGACATCCTCGAAGTCTGTAGCGCGGAACAGGTTTCGTCCACCGTGCTGGCGGATGATGTCGTCCTTGGTGCGATTCAGACCATCCACATGTACTCTGTCCACACGAGCCTGCAAAACATTTTTTATAAAATATATTTGCTCTTGACCACAATCTTGTTTGAGGACAGAGATGAGGTCTATGGTGTGGTGAGTTTACCCAGAAGCAACCTATTCACTCTGTTTTTCAAGAGAAGCCAGGTTGTATCTTGCTCTTTTGATGAGTTGAGTGGAGATGTTGAATACCTGATTCTATTGGAAGGTTGTTTTAAACACTACTCTTCTATCTTTGGTAGATCAAACTAAAGTGTCTACAACAGCCTCCGTCAGTGTAATTAAAATACAGAATCCATCTTCTACTAGTCTCCAAAAAAATGTAAATTCCAACTCCTTGAGGGTTTAATGGTTCGCTCATTATTATGTTGAGCTCACCATAGGCCATGTTTAATAAAGAAGTGTTTAACACAGTTTTCATGATGTAAAGATTGTTTTTAAGAGGTTTTTAAAAAATAATTATGCTTCATGAACTTTGTGTAGGTGATATGTGTCACAAAATGCAGATACACATAATATGCCAAAGTTCCTCAAAAGTAATAAAAGAAACTCAACTGACCCGAACGCCTCCTAGCTGTATGGTGGGCTTGGGAATGGGCTCCTCCTCCAGTTCGATGGGCTCCTCAAACTCAAACAACCCCCCGCCCCCGCCCACCTCCCCCATATCATTGTGCTCAGACTGAAAGAAGGGAAACAGTATTTCTTCGGTTAAACACATACCTACCATTACACTACCACAGGACAGGCAACATGTCGTAAATAAATCATTTTCTCATTCACTAACTATTAATATATTGCGGACTTTAAGACAGCCAACCTTTTATGTACATTTTTTGTATCTGACATTTCAAAAGTAAAGGGTGTAAGTAAGTCCTCTGTGGTAATTTCTTTTGATATTTGGGTAAAAAAATTAGCTTTTGCCCACATTGTTTTTTGTGTGGATATTAGGGTAGAACTGTAATTTTTCTGCCGTATAACCTTCTTCAATAAGGGTCATTGACGGGGGTCCTCTCCTTATTAAGGGTGTCAAATGCAAAAAGTTTTAATATTACCGCTAGTAACAAAACGACTTCATATACGTAACCGTACCAGGTATTGTGTCAATGATAAAATTAATAAGTCACTAAGGTAATAACATAAGTTTGTTAAATAGAAAAACCAAATATTTACAAAAACTATTTACGAAAACTAACCTGAAATGATTATTTTCCCAACAAGAAATTAAAGTAATATTATGGCTTACCTTGGCATGCACTGTGCCCATTATTAACGCTTTTTATTATTTTATTAACAAATTAAATGTAAATTCAATATTTTTAATAATTTAGAATTTTTTATTTTGTATTACACATAAAAATGCGGTTTGACGGAGGACGACACGGTTTGACAGTACGCGATTGATTGAATTACATGGCAACACTTTAATCTGGATTATTAATTTTTCCCCTTTTATTTTTATTCTCGACATGGAAGGTCCACTATTTATTTTTTCGTATTAAATTCAGAAGTCATTAAAACAGAGCCCATTTAACAACAAAGGTAAAGAAAGAAACTAAAATAAACAACAATCAGCTGTCAGAGAGAAAAATGTCAGCTGTTTTATAAAATAAAGAATATGACAGCTGACAGCTTTGTAAAGATTGACGTTTCAACCAAATGCCAAAATGTCACGTCACGTCAGCTGTCTCATAGAGCAACACGGACGGAAGTCCTTGTTGCTCGAAGGCTGTGCTGTGGTGCTTTTGATTTGATAACAAGTTTGTTTGCTTGTTGGTTTTACTCACAGAAATAATACTATTATTATATGTCTGTGGTTTTACTCAGATTAAATACCACGTTTATTTTATTATTACAATTTACAATAAGTTTATTTTACCAAATACTATAGTATTTGATTTTACCAATCAATAAAAAAAAAATACTTCGATAAATAAGTTCAAAGATAAAGATATTTTTATTTCATAAAATCCAAATAACTTTTGTAAAACAAGAAAAAAATATTTCTTACGTTTCATGTTATGTGAAATGGTTGTTTAATTACATTATTTATTGTGCTATTGCAAAATAATTCTTTATTTTATGATTATTAAAACTTGCTTTGCTTCATTTCCTACCACGACAACAATTTAGTTTACCGCTCTGAGCAAGTGTATCTTTTCTTTTGAATCAAAAGAAATTCTATTTAATATGGACAAGAAAGCAATATTCAAACTGTGTAAAGAACAATGTTGCGATGGCTGTGCTGTTCGTTTCTTGGGCATGAAACATCTAACATATACGAAAATCTCAAGAAACACATTACTCAGGTTAGGTTCCTAAGATTTACAAATTACTTATTTAGTTTACAAAATCTTGTGCATACACTTTACTATTCAACTTTAAAACCTCTTTTTCGACGTTATTTATGTATTACGTGGGTAGATTTTCTTATAAATTAGATGTAAACAAAAACATAACCTAACTCTCTTTTATAAGTAAAGTTATTTAGTAATTAATACCAAAGCTTTATTTAATTCATACCTAGTAGTTTTATATAGGAATTACTGCCGTGGGTACGCCCAGATGAATGTAACAGGATAGATCACTGCTTTTAAACAAAATATCTTCAGCATTATTTGTTCGATCATGGGTTTACTCTATCATGTCATAATTTCACAGTACCAAGAAACTTTGACAGACAATGGAACTACCACAGATCCCTCAGATACCATCCAAACAGGCCAAGAGCAGAGTACAAACAAAACTGAAGATACAGAGAAAACTTCAGAAAACGGACACAGTGAAGAAAATGGTGATGGGTCATTTCAGAGAGAAGGAAGACAGAGGCTTGTGTTTGTTGTCTCGGAGTGCTAGAGGAGGAGACCTGGCCAGAATGCAATCAGATGGTCAAAGAAGTGTTAGATAAGAAAGGGTAAGGACGTGATTTTATTGAATTTATAATATGCTTCGCTCCTGTGGGAGTTCCTGGAGTACTTACCCTATGTGGTATTCCTGGTATTTTTCTACCTGTGTTCCTTATGGAACTTGGCAGATTTTGCATGATTAAGCAACAAAACTTATGTCTGCACTTTCATATCAAAACAAAGTCCCCAACAGCATCTATCTGTCTGTCTGTCTGTCTGTGGTTTTACTCGAATTAAATACTACGTTTATTTTATTACAATTTACAATAAGTTTATTTTACCAATCAATAAAAAAAATACTTCGATAAATAAGTTCAAAAAGATAAAGATATAAATTTTCATTTCATAAAATCCAAATATCTCTTTTGTAAAACAAGAAAAAAATATTTCTTACGATCTTACTGTTTCAATGTTATGTGAAATGGAAGTTTTAATTTACATTACAATATTGTGCTATTGCTATTGCAAAATAATCTTTATTTTAGTTATGATTACTAAAACTTGCTTTGCTACATTTCCTAGCGCGAAAACAATTTAGTTTACCACTCTGGGCAAGTGTATTTTTCTTTTGAATTAAAGAAATTCTATATAATATGGACAAAAGAAAGCAATATTCAAACTGTGTAAAAGAACAGGGATGTTGCGATGGCTGTGCTGTTCGTTTCTTGGGCATAGAAACATCCTAACATATACGAAAATCTCAAAACAACACATTACTCAGGTTAGGTTCCTAAGAGTTTACAAATTACTTATTTGGATTTACAAAATCTTGTGCATACACTTCACTATTCAACTTTAAAACCTCTTTTTCGACGTTATTTATGTATTACGTGGGTAATGAATTTTCTTATAAATTAGAAATGTAAACAAAAACATAACCTAACTCTCTTTTATAAGTAAATTAATTTATTTAGTAATTAATTCATACTAAAGCTTTATTTAATCCATACCTAGTAGTTTTATAAAGGAATTGCTGCCGTGGGTACACCCAGATAATTGTAACAGCATTGATCACCGCTTTTAAACAAAATATCTTCAGCATTATTTGTTTGATCATGGGTTTACTCTATCATGTAATAATTTCACAGTACCAAGAAACTTTGACAGACAATGGAACTACCACAGATCCCTCAGACACCAACCAAACAGGCCAAGAGCAGAGTACAAACAAAACTGAAGATACAGAGAAAACTTCAGAAAACGGACACAGTAAAGAAAACGGTGACGGGTCTCCAGAGCGAAAGAAAAGGAAGACAGAGGCTTGTGTTTGTTGTCTCGGAGTGCTAGAGGAGGAGACCTGGCCAGAATGCAATCAGATGGTCAAAGAAGTTTTAGATAAGAAGGGGTAAGGACATGATTTTATTGAATTTATACTATGCTTCGCTCCTGTGAGAATTCCTGGAGTACCCTATGTGGTATTCCTGGTATTTTTCTACCTGTGTTCCTTATGGAACTTGACAGATTTTGCATGATTATTATTAAGCAACAAAACTTATGTCTGCACTTTCATATCAAAACAAAGTACCGCACAGTGTCTTTATGTCTGTCTATGGTACAGACAAAGACTACTAAACAAATTTTCATGAACTTTTCACATTGACAAAGAAGGCAAATAGGCCACCCAGAATACCTTAATCCCCACAGGAGCAAAGCCGCAAGGCACTGCTAGTAAGTACTAAATATATATCAACATTGAGATTCTTCTTCTTAGTCGTATCCACTGAGGGTCGTGACCACCATTAGCACATCTGAGATTACTAAATATATAATTTGTTCACAGTTATGACTGTCAGTCGTTTGCGTGTGCCCTCTCCGCACCAATTGCAACCCTGCTGAGAGAAAAAGTGCTTGTGTTGAAGATACAGGAAGCATTCCCAGATTACGATTCTGGTAGGTGCATGATTTTTATTTAATGTCCAAAATATTTCCTGCCACATACTTGAAGGTCCTCCCATTGATGGCTTTCCTTAAAGGTTAAAATATGGAGTTCTTCAAAACTGTGAAAAGATTTATTCAGTGTCGACGTTGCGCGCACAAGAGCTAAAAATTGCACAAGAATCGTTGAAAATTATTAGAATTAAATAGAATTAGAACGGATTCATGTATATCGTTATAAAATTCAGTACCATTGCTGTTTCTTTATCTATGCCTAGTGTAATCTACCTTGCTCATCGAGCTCACCTTGCTCATAAAATAAATGGGTTTTCTATTCCCAGCCACCGTGACACCCCTGAAAGAAGCGTGGAAGTGGCTCTACTGGCTCGCACCCTCAGCGCGTCACATCAGCTGCCGCCAGGTAATGCATGAACCGCTAAACGTATGTGACAATGGCCTGATCAGTCAGGGGCAGATAAAACTACCAGATAAAACTACCTCAGGGGTGGTCAGTTTTATCTAACCCGACTGTACCAACAATCATTTGACTGCTGCTTCGCCATAAATAAATATAATTTGATTTCAGGACTCTGGCGCAGTGTGCCCGCTGCTCGCCACGCTCACCTCTGGAGTTCCCCAACGAGCAGGCGGTGAGTGTAACTACAGCTTGTGAATTGACAGCACTTGACAAAACAGGCCACCGGAAAACTACCGGGAGATAGCACATAGGGTCAGATTTTGCACGGGTACCGTACCTCAAAAAGCAAAATCGGAACCCTTATAAGATCACTGTTGTCTGTCTGTCTGTCCATCTGTCTGTCAAACTAGTTTTTCCTCAGGAACGCTTAAAGGTATCAAGTTGAAATTAAAATCAAATACTCGGATCCACAGTCTCTTTCAGCAAAAAAAATAATCAAAAATAAACGTCAACGTGATCAAGAGATATTACCGGAAATGAATACCGAATTTTCGCATATTTTACGATTTCAGACAGCAATCAAAACCTTTGGGGTACTTCCCGTTACCCTAAAATTATGAAATTTGGCAAAAAAACAAGGCCTAACAGTACTTATACAGCAATAAATCTGAAAATTCTAAATAAAGGGTCCGCCAAATAACTTTTTTTTTTAAATGCTATAAAAAAAAAAAATACTGAATATTTTTTCAAATTTCTTTTTTTATTTGAAAGTACAAACTTTCCGGTTAATGATGGAAAATAATTTCATTCCAATGGCTGCCTCGGCTGGCCATGCAGTAGCCTACACGATCGGTCCAATTTTCGAAGAAAAATGGCCCAATTATGCCTCTGGACCAAAATCCGCACCAAACAGTGACTCGTATGTTGGGTGCACCGGCTTTTCTTCAATGAATAAGAATGTTCGTGCGTTGCAGGTTTTCTGTGCCCCAAATGCGACAATTCTGCTTGTTTACATACACGCCAAGATCGAAATGAGCTTCATCTGAAAAGATGATTTTTTGGCAAAATCCGCATCTTCTGCAAGTCGCGATCGCAGGCCCACTTAGCAGGCCCACTTAGCGAAGTTAAAAACGCATTGGATGGTCAGTTGGCTTCAACTCCTGAACCACGCATTCCGGACTTTGTAGTCAATTGGCTAACTCAGACAATTGGACTTTGTACGGCGTCATACCAAGGTTCGTACTTAAAATTCGTCTTAATGATGTCTTCGCGAAATGTCAATTGTTGAGAACGACGATGAACTGATGTTGATGGCGTTTCACGCACACTTTCGGCCACAGCAGCAATATTCTCGGGTGTACGCACTGTTTTTGGCTTTTCACGCGTTGGTTTATCGATGAGGATGCCAGTTTTTTTCACCTTTTTTTACAAGGTAACGAACATACGGAGCTGACGGTGCTTCTTTTCTTCCAAAATCCGTACGCAATTTTCGCACACATTCTGCAACATTACCATGATTTTCAAATTAATGTCGCAATATTTCCCAGCGTTGTTCAAGCGTATACACAACCATATTCGTTCAGGGGAAGGATAAAACTAATTATCTGTCAAATCAGACATGAGCTAAGTGTTGCCATTCACGAAATAAGCACTAGTTGAAAAAAAAAACCTTAGATGGCGGACCCTTTAGTTGTTGGAAGTGCAAAAAAAAGTGTTACTTATTTTTGCGCTGGTTTCAGTATGAATATTACGGGTCGAACTGCAAAGTTAATTTTGTTTTTAAAACCGACTGTACATATGTACATTGTGGACTATTTAATCTATCCTAGGAACTGGAACTCCTGAAGACGATATCCCCAGATCTGTTCGAGTCGCGAAGCAAACAGAAGCGTCGCTTCGCGGTCGAGAAGTCGTCGCTCGGCGCGGTCGAGTTCACTCGTCGCTATGCCGAGCAAGCGTTGGAAGTGTCCCGTGGAGAAGATATGAGGAAGGCTGGAAGGAGAAGAATTGGGGCCGGGGTTGCGAGGGCCGGGGTTGCGGGTGCGGTGTGTCAGTGTCGTGTGTGTACGGGACCCTATCTATGTTGGGGGCAGGTATGTGTAGTCAAAGTCAAATTTTTTTATTGAAATTTGGCCTTCAAAGAAGGCTCTTTTTCACGTCGATAACTAATTATTTAATCATAATATAAAACTACCTACCTACTAACTCAAAGCTACAAACGGGTCTGACGCAGAATGTGCACTTCGCAAAATGAGCACTCATCAAAAATTTTACATTTCGCAGAATGTGCATTTCTCACAAGGGGCACTTCTCATAATGTGCATTTCTCAAAACGATCACTTCGCAAAATTAAACTGTTCGCAAAATGTGTAGTGCACAATTCTATGATTTGACTAAATCTATTGTAAAACAAAGTTTAGGCTCAAAACAGATTAGTTATGTATGGGTGCGTATTCATAATAAAATTAACACTTTTACAAGTAATCATATATTTAAAAAAAAAAATTAAGGCCTGATAAGGTTGATCATAAACGTTAAACATATTGGAATGTTTTTACAAAAAAAAAAGAAAAAAAAGAATCAACAATATAACTTTTAAGTACAAATATCAATCACATTTAGATCACTTAGTATATAATGCTAATCTCACCTATTTTACAAAAAAATACTGTGAAGATTGAAGCAGGTAAGAAGTGAACTAAAATGTGATATATGTTTTTAATTTTAAGTTATAATGTTGATTCTTTATTCTGTTTTTTAGTAAAAAAAATATGTTTTTTTTTGTAGTTTATGAAGTATTTGACTTCATTATATAGTTTAAACATGTATAATTACCTGCTTCAATCTTCACAGTATTTTTTTGTAAAATAGATGAGATTAGCATTATATACTAAGTGATCTCAATGTGATTGATATTTGTACTTAAAAGTTATATTGTTGATTCTTTTTTTATTATTTTTTTGTAAAAACATTCCAATATGTTTAACGTTTATGATCAACCTTAAAAAGGCTTAAAACATTTTTTTTAAATAAATGTTTACTTGTAAAAGTGTTAATTTTATTTTGAATACGCTGTACCCATACATAACTAATCTGTTTTGAGCCTAAACTTTGTTTTACAATAGATTTAGTCAAATCACAGAACGGTGCACATTTTGCAAAGTGCACATTTTGCGAAGTGCTCATTTTGCGAAGTGATCGTTTTGAGAAATGCACATTATGAGAAGTGCCCCTTGTGAGAAATGCACATTCTGCGAAATGTAAAATTTTTGATGAGTGCTCATTTTGCGAAGTGCACATTCTGCGTCAGACCCCTACAAACTACTAGCATTTCGGAACGACCACTGCTGAGAAGAAATGCCGAAAGAAACTCATGAAACAGTCTTGGTCGCCTAGCATGCCAGAGGGGCTATTCATTAACTTTATACTTACACTAGATTGTGTACAGTCACAAATAAAATAAAATATAAGAAAAAATAATAAAACATGTTATGTTTGCGATCAAGTAACCACAATGAATTGGTTAAGAACAAAAAATAAAAATAAAATTCGAAGCAGGATCCCCCTGGCAACACCCGTTCACGAGTTGACGCGAGGGTCAGCCATCGCAAATATACTTACTTCGATGGCTCGACGACCCAAAGAGGATCTTGGCCTCCGATACTAGAAGCTTCTACTCCTTCCTGGTTCTTCCTGTGTTGTGTATATGTGTATAGAATGCTTAGCTTTTATTCGTTACTAGCTATCGCCCGCGGCTTCGCCCGCTTGAATTTTCCACGGGAACAGTGCTTTTTCCCAGGATGAAAGGTACCCTATGACCTCTGTACTTCTAACTATGTGTATGCGAAATTTCAGGAAGATTGGTTCAGTAGATAAAGCGTGAAGAGGTAACAAACAAACTCACTTTCGCATTTATAATATTAGTTAGGATTTAGTGAGTTTAGCTGTAAATCTTCCATAAATAAATACATCAATATGTTATCATAAAAACTTTTGCCCTCGACTTCATCCGCGTGAATTTCATTTTTTACTTCACCCCCTTAAGGGGCGGAATTTCGCATATTCCTTCCTTCCACTCACTCTACTGGGTAAATTCTTACACAGTGGCAAAAAAAAATCAACTGTCCCATACATTTTGGGCGAATAGACATTGTATGACACAGCAATTTTTTTTTTGCCACTGTGTAAAAATTTACCGATTTCAGGTCAAATCGATGGCAGAAGACAAGTATACATAGAAATTACTCCAACGACAAGAACGAAGTTCTTAAAATTGATTGATTTTTTTTTTTTATTTGATTGAGTTGGTCCCATCCCATGTTCATGAATACCCCTTGAAAGTTCACATGGGCACATTGAAGTTTGCTTATGTTCATCCCCTGAAAGGTTACTGGTGTTTTAAAAATCACCCTATATGTATAGTATAAACAAGTCAAAAGAGCTTTAACTTACAATGAGGGATTTTCCGAGACCCAAATTAAAAAAAATATAGTTCCAGATGACTTCATAGATGGCGCTTAAGTAAAAGGCGAGAGAAAAAGTTCCATACAAAAAGCAAAAATTCACGGGATTGGCATTTGAAAAAAAAAATAAAACTTAGTAAAAAAAAATCTAAAAAGTATCAATATTGTGATTTGTGCAACTGTCAAACTGTTAGGCGATTTTTTTTTCAGCCTCTGGTTGACAAGAAAAAGTGCACCATATAGGTTCAGCCATTATTACGACTCGGCTTTCATAAAACGCTATCTGTTGAGACTTTTTTATACAGATTTTTTTTTCTTAATTTAGCTGTCAGAAAATCGCTCATTCAGGTTTTTTATAGTTCTGGTCAGGCTTTACCATGACTTTTTTGTAACAACGGTATTCTACTTATACCTTTTTTTATCGAGGTGAAAATGCCTTCGCATACCGCTTCACTTCTCAATAGTTGAGCAGTGAAGCGGCATGTGGGACTTGGACCCAATAATAACACCCCGATGCCTCTACATGCCAACACTGAAGAGGTGGGAACGGTGAAGTTGCCACCAATCTTCCACACTCTCCAGCCACGGCAGTGACCTTCAAAATTCTACTTATACCTATGTTTGACAAAAAAATATATTGATTGATTGATTGATTGAAGTCCCCCCCCGTAGATACGTGAAGACATCCAGGGAACTCCCGCAGACGCCGTGGCTGGTGGGCGGTGCTCGAGTGCTGGCTTCTTCTGTACAGGAGGTCATCTTTGGACCACTCGCTGATATGCTCGGGTGAGATGGGATTTATCAATTATAATAAAACTGTAACTGGGGGTCTAAAAAGGCCACTTTAACGAATCAGAATGTGATTCATTTCTCATTCTAAATATTTAAAAATGAACCTTATATGTGGTAAAATAAGTTTCATTTTTAAATATTTAGGAACTGAGAAATGGATCAATTCTGATTCATCAAAATGGCCGTTTTAGACCCCCTGGTCTGTGTCTGTACATCCTACTTCCTACTAATATTATAAATGCGAAAGTTTGTATGTGAGTTTGTGAATTTGTGAGGATGTTTGTTACTCAATCACGCAAAATCTACTGAACGGATTTCGATGAAATTTCGTATACGGGTAGACAAATACCGGGAATAGCACATAGGGTACTTTTTATCCCGAAATTCCCACAGGAGCGAAGCCCCGGGGCGCGGCTAGTAGGAGATATTTAAGAAATAAAAACTATAAGGGGTTTTCATAGGGCTAATAGAAGCCAAAACAATTTTTTTTAGAATTTTTGTCTGACTGTCGGTATGTTTGTACGCGCATCACGCAAAAACTACTGGACCAAATTTGATGCGGTTTTCACTGTTATAATGTTAAAGATCTAACTAAAAAGTTTCATCTCGATAAGCCGCCTAGAACCTGAGATATAAATTATTATAAATAATAGTAAATTACGCGCTGAAGAAGTCGCGGGCACAGGCTAGGTAATTTATAATTTTAATAATTTATAAATATGACATTTCATATAAATAGGTATTCAATCAACTAACTAAAAAAACAAGAATGTGACGATTTATAAGTGCTATTTTTAAGCCTATTTAATTAAAAACAATTGATTTTGACTAGCTTTTGCCCGCGGCTTCGCGTGACTTTCCCACGGTAACAGTGCTTTTTCCTAAGATAAAAGGTGGGAATTTCGGGGTAAAAAGTATCATATTTCCCACGGGAACAGTGCTTTTTCCCAGGATGAAGGGTACCCTATAACCTTCTCAGTACCTACTTCTATGTTGCGAAATTTCAGCAAGATTGGTTAAGTAGATAAAGCGTGGAGAGGTAACAAACAAACTAACCTTTGCAATTATAATCTCGTAGTTGAAATTAGGATATCATATAGTAATATCGTTCGATGGTGTACGGAACCCTAAAAAAATCAAAATATCTTTGTCAAACATAGGTAAAATGGTACGTTTTACATCTGTAGTGTATCACCACAGGTATCACTATGTCTGGTCCTTAACAGGACGTGGCCCTACGAGTCCAATTTACAAAATGAAAATGATTTTTTGTTCTTCTATCTCTTTTACACGGCTGATTAAAAAAGGAGTGTTATGTTTTCAGGGTTCATGTATGTATGTAAGTTTCTTTATTCCATCATAAGTCCTGAACGGCTTGACAGATTTTGATGTGAGGTATTTTTAGATTCCTTGCATTCCTCCGAGTGATATAGGCTATATGACGTCATCATAAAAACAAAATGGCTGTTTGCATATGCGATAAATAGCAGACCAAAAAAATAAAATTTGATCAATCTTATCGAGTGGGGTATCAAATTGAAGGGCTTTAAAAGGCGATTTCAAAAATGTATATAACTTATATGTTTGTATGTGCTTTTTGAGTAAAAACTTGTCAGTCGTATTTTTTATTTTTAATAATTAGCTTGTTTTATTTATTTATTTTATTATTTTATTTGGCAAACTAACAGTTCATAACTAAGTAAAAACTTAAAAATCTAAGTGACTATTAACAAGCTTGACCGGTTGAAATCCAGTATCCCCGCGGAGGACATAGAGCGCCGCCTCAAATTCATGTCGGCCGGCCGCGAGGACGTGGACGTGCGCTGTCTGGGCGATGGCCGACCGTTTGCTGTCGAGGTCGGTGCTGTACTATATTTTTTTATTTCGTTAGTTGTATAATAATTAAAAAAGTCAATGTTCTCAAATTAAAGAAAACCCAGCCCAGTGACAGATGTCACTGTCAATGTCAAACGTCAAAACATGCCGCGCGCGCTGTTGTTTAAAAGTTCAAATTTAATGCAATTTTCAATAAACAGTTGTTGCTGAAAGTCTAACATATTTGGCACACTTTTCTTTTGAAAGAAAGAAAGAAAAAATGTTTATTTGATACAAAAGTAACAATACATATTCCATGAACACAGTACATTACAAAGATACTTTTCGATACGCCACGAACCTGAGGTATTAATAATAGTGAATTCCATACTGAAAAAGTCGCAATCTCGCAATCAAAAGCTAGTTTTTTGACAATTTTAAATTAAGTACATACCTACTTATTATTTTTAAAAATAGCCGACAACGTGTGATTTCATTGTTTAGGTTTTCAGTTTGTGTTTTTCAGAAGGGACCGTGTGAGAAGGATATGATATTAATTGTCCCAGTTTTTCATTACCTATGTATTATTAGCTTTTTATCGCGGCTCTGCCCGCGTGATTTTCCCACGGGAACAGTGCTTATTCTCAGGATGAAAGGTACCCTATCCCTATGTCCTTCTCAGTACTTCTAATTATGTGTAGGTTTGAGAAATTTCAGGAAGATTGGTTCAGTAGATAAAGCGTGACGAGGTAATGACTAGTGTTGCCCAAATTCAGTCTTGGTCTTGCAGTCTTGGTCTTGTTCTTGCGTTTTTGCAAGACCAAGACCAAGAACAAGACCGCGTATTTTTAGCAAGACCAAGACCAAGACTGACCGTGCAAGACTTGAGCAAGAACAAGACATAGCCTGCAAGACTCTTGCGTCTTGCAGCTAGGACTTAGCGCTATTTCACTGAGTAGTTAGGTGTAACAGTTCGGTGTATAGGTAGGTACGCTTAGGAATTCTATGAGACGCAAAAAACTGTATCAAAGAATATGAAAAACTGGACCTATGCGCATTACGACTAATACCATAAACATAGCGAATAAAAAAATATATATTAAAATCAAACTGAGTGCATGCATAGTTATGTTTTAACCATCGGCACTTTGATAATGCGGCATCAAAGGTTTTGTACTTACTTCTCAAAGAAATTTGCCGCTTTTCGGAAGTACATGGTTATGATACACGCGCCGGCGGCTTCTTTTGAAATCTAAAACAATCGTTGCCGCCACGCCGAAATCATAACATTTGACACTATTTGATTGCCGCCATAGGGCGTAGGTATACTCATGCAAAATAATTTCGAATTTTAAGAGTACCTACAGGTGTTCCAAAGAATAAATAAGTTTCAGATTGCTTAGAATGAAAATGAATACATTATACTGATCACGCAAGTAGTATTATGATTAGGATAAAATGGTAAGGATAGGTAGTAGATGTCATATTAATTCATTCTAGTAAGTATATATTATAATATTGATTACTTATATGGTTTTAAACTAATTACTTAGGTACTATTATTGTACATTTAGTCATTATATTTCTTAAGTTTTTACAAGAAAAAATAGCAAAAAAGTGTTCAAGTATCACCCGTTTAATAAATATTGTAGCCACTTTTAAATATACTTGAAACGTGTAAAAAAATGCCCGCGACTTCGTCCACGAGGAATAGTAACTTTGGAGGTATAGTGACGTTCAGGACTTATTTATTTATTTTAAAACTTCTGTCATCAAACATACAAACGAACTCTTCAGCTTTATAATATTAGTATAGATGTACGCCAAAACATTCACTTATATGTAAAGAATAGTGATTGGCACTAATTCTTTACATATATTTTATTCACGCGTCGCGTCTGTACAAGTAGGTAATATTTAGTGTGTGTTTGTACGCCGCACGCGGCATTGTTTGATTTGCGGCGGCATCCTTTTCATAGAGCCGGCACGTGGCGAGGCGGCGCGGTAGAAAGCAAGGAAACGTACTATAAATAAAGGAATTATTTTAATTCCAGTCATTTCCAATTGAGCTGTGCTCCGAGTCTAACTTAATAATTGTTTTTACTAATTCTCGTTGTTTTCTAAAAACGTATCACGTGTACAATTTAATATGAGTGAGAGTGACGAAGATTCAAATTATTCTAGTCCGAGTAACGAGAGTTTGAGTCACAGATCTAAAAGACCCAAAAGCAAATTTGAGGAGTTTTTCGAAATAATTCATGCATCCCAAACTGCCTTCTGTAAATTGTGCCAACATAAAAAGATTGAAATAAAAATGAAAAACAGAAACACTTCAGGCTTAAGGAAACATCTAATATCTTTCCACAAAAAAGAATCAGAAATATTTCTTCCTGTTAAACCAAAATTAAGTGGAGATATCACAAGCTTTTTAGTAACCGCTGGAAGAAGTGGACAGGTAAGAATATTTTTTTAACAGTTAAAAGAATTTTAACTCCGCGTAGCTATTCATGCGATACTTTCAAAAACGCCATTAACTTACGTAAGTATTTTTGAGTTAGTGGTGTTTTCATCTAGGGGTGCGACATATTAAGTATGTAATTATCGTCTTAAATATTTTTTATAAACACCCATATTTTCATTTAATCGGCCAGTAACAACTAAGTACTTTATTTTGGTAAATTACAGTACAGTGCAACCTTAATATAACAAATATCAATTTAACGATTTTCTCGATTTAACAACAACAAACCTCCTCCTCTTATACGCTCAAATCTAGTATGTTTTAAATAATAACACAAGATTTATTGTTTTGTTTCAGTCGGAAAACAGCAGTGACAACATCACGACAGCTACAGTTGATTGGGTGGTGAAAAAATATCTTCCCTTCTCATTTTTCGATGACGAAGCTACACAAGTATATTTTCGACGTATTTGCCCTAATATGGTGTTTCCTAAAAGGTCTACACTTAGAAGGAAAGTCAAAGAGCGATTTGAAGAGCTCCAATTGAATCTCAAGGAACGACTTCAACAATTATCATCTAAAATGTCTTTTACCATTGATGGGTGGACGTCAATTGCTGGTAGGAGTTACTACGGGGTTACTATTCATTATATAGACAACGAATGGAAGTATCAATCTGTAGTTCTTGATTTTATACCATCACGCGGTCGACATACTGGGGAAGATATTGCAACGATTTTCCATGAATGTTTATTGGAATATGGCATAATTGATAAAATACAAGGTATCACGGTCGACAACGCAACTGCAAATACCAAATTTATGTATGAACTGGGCAAACAGCTGCCGCCACACTTTGATTCAGACAATCAACATTTCCGGTGCTTTGCTCACATTTTAAACCTTGGTGTACAAGATTTATTAAAGACCTTAGCATTACACTGTGAGTCTGACACTAACGCGCAAGATCAGCAGTACGAAGACTATGCAGACGAAACTGAGGAAGAGGAAGATGAAGAATCTGCACCAAATATTGCTGACTCGCGTACATCTGTAACAAAGTTACGCAGTATTTCCAGTAAAATAAAAAGAAGTGAGATAGTGAAGAAGAAGTTTCAGTCTGCTTGTGAAGCAGCTGGCGTGCCATCAAATCTAAATGCCATTCTTGACTGTCCAACGAGATGGAATTCCACACATGATATGATTGGATTTGGTTTAAAAGTGAGAGCGGGCATTGACATATTGTGCAGTTCTGTCACCGAATTAAATGATTTTCAAATCACAGCTAATGAATGGCAGGTACTCGAAAAATTACATAAATTTCTAATAAACTTTAAACTTTTAAGTACAAAACTTGGTGGAGACAAATATGTTACATTACCGCTAGTCATTGTATCATTCAATCTCTTGCTAGATAAAATTGAATCCATGGTAAAACAGTTAGATGAGAAACCTAATCGATCTGAAGTGGATGAAAGGCTCATTCTAGCTTTCCAAGCAGCTCGAGACAAAATGCTTAAACATTACAAGAAGAGCAACTGGATTTATTGTACTTCTTTAATTTTAGACCCAAGGCATAAGGCTCAGACTTTTGACCTGACAATGTGGGGGAAGCAACTTAAAACAGAAAGTCTGCGCAAGTTCAATGAACTTTATGAAGAATATAAAAGTCTACACTCACTGAACAAATCTCTGGAATTACCAGAAAAAGAAAATAAAGTATGTGATGAAGATGAAGACGTAATAGACTTTGATAAACTCTATGAATGTCCCTCGACGTCATCTGGATCTTGTCTTCAAGGCTTAGTGATAGACGAGTTGGAGGAGTACCTGAGAAAACCAAGAACTGCCAGCTCGGAAGACATTTTAGATTGGTGGAGGACGCATGAGACAGAGTATCCGATTTTATCGAAAATGGCCCGTGATTTTCTCTCAATACCTGCAACTTCAGTACCTGCTGAGAGGTTATTTTCTAAAGCATCATTAGTAATTAGAAAACATAGAAATAGGTTAAGTGATGAGTCAGCCAGATGGTTACTTTGTATTAATTCTTGGTCAATAAAATTGATATAAAGTATCATAACCTAATGATAAAGCTGTTGATTTGTGTTTTATTTTATTTTTTATTCAAATAAATGATAAATCGTAAAACTCTTTTATTAAATTTCTTATAAGTTGAGGGTTCAATCTCTTTCTAGACAGATAAGTATTGTTCTTTAAAATACAGTCAAGTTATTGTAATTAATTTGTTTTTTTACATGTTTTAGCAAATGTAAGCTTATCTATTCTATACATATAATAAAACAGTAAAAATATTTTGTCTGTACATTTAATATTTTTGACTGAAATGGATAGAGGGAGACCTAAAAAGAACAATAGAAAGCAAAAAAATTTTTTTGGAATTTCTTGTCTGTCTGTCTGTCTGTCTGTCTGTCTGTCTGTCTGTATGTATGTACGCGTTTCACGCAAAAACTACTGGACGGATTTGAATGAAACTTTTTTTGTTGAATAGCTATTAAGCCTGGGCAACATATAGGCTATAATTCATTTTGAAAACTGGAACACCTGATGAAGAACCATAACGGAACAGCTAAACTATAAGTAATATGGAAATGGTGCCTTAACAAAAATCGTTCAACCTGATGAGCATTTTCTGCCGACGTATAAAAATTAAAGATCTGGAACATCTGATGAAAAGCTCCAAGAGACCAGCTACACTATAACATATATGGAAATGGCGCCTTAGCAAAAATCGTTCAACCTGATGAGCATTTTCTGCTGACGTATAAAAATTGAAGATCTGGAACATCTGATGAAAAGCTCCAAGAGAGATTTTTCATCTAAGCGAAACTCACGCGGGCGAAGCCGCGGGCGACAGCTAGTAAATCATAAATGTTTATTAAGAAACAGTTACTTCCATGGAAAACGACATATAGGTCAGTTGATTTTTCGAATTTCTTATCAAATCTTCAGTTATTTATTAATCTGCTTGATCTTTACTATGGCTATGTTAATTCAAGCTCACAATGTTCCAATTCTAATACGTTTTTCTAAGATTTAAAGTAAACTTTAATAAATAGTAATAGACTAATAGGTAATTGCAAGACTTGCAAGACTCTTGCTGCAAGACCAAGACCAAGACTGGGAGCGCAAGACCAAGACCAAGACCAAGACCAGGTGTATTGGCGCAAGACCAAGACCAAGACTGGCTAAGTCTCGTCTTGTTCTTGCATGTGGGCAACACTAGTAATGACCAAGTAAACTTACTTTCGCATTAATGTAATATTAGTTAGGATTAAGGATTTGTGCGCTGGCAACACTTTGGTGACGTACAGTGCCGCCGTGACAACTGCGGCGACACGGGACATTGGAATAAGTGCGAAGAGAAAAATAGAAGATGTTTGCGATGTTTTTCGTTCAATCAATCAATCAAAGTTTATTTGCATGAATACAAGTTTATACAGTACGTACGTCATTGTTTTGTAAGATGTGCATGTTAAATCATTAAGTTCTGATTGTTTTCTCGCCGTTTTTCTAAATTGTAACAGTAGGTAAAGTATATATTTTGTTGATATCACGCAAGGTCGCCGACCCCCGCCGCATCCCGACCCCTGAGCAGTACCAGAGAGTCTGCGCAGAGATCTCCAAGAGCGGCACCGTCGCCGTCAACACCTTGTGCACAGTGTCCAAGTGAGTGCTGTCCACTGTACATACTGCGTCATTGCAAACTCGACTCTATTACCGTTTCTTAAGGTCCATCTTTTTTACGAATGTCAAAGTTATTTTTTAGTCGGCAATAATAAAATCTATGCAAATCTGTACGCGTATATCGATAATGATATTGTTGTTATTTAGATTTAATTGTATTGTACTCATGTGAAGTGAATGTACTTAATGAGAATAAATAATCTTAAACCTAATATTTTCTTTACCAATTCCGATCAATCGATCGATCAATTTATATGAAAGAGCAAAAACTATAATTTTTTGACAAAGATTTCTTTGGAAACTCTCAATTTCATCATCCCAATCTGCTGCAAAACTTTGGCTTACCCTGTATACATATAGCTCTTTCAAATAGTCAAAAAATATAAAATACAGCCTACTTGACGTCAGTAATTTGTCAAATAACACAGTACAGTGCGACAAGGATCTTTTTGCACGTGAGTGAGGGCGCCACCTACGTTTTAAATAAGAAATTTTAATAATTTAAACATTAGTTCCGTTTTCTACCACGTACAAAAAGATCCTTGTCGCATTGTACTGTGTTAATTAACACATTATTGACATCAAGTAGGCTAACTAATATTATAACTGCGATAGTGAGTTTGTTGGTTTGTTTGTTTGTTTGTTACCTCTTCACGCTTCATTTACTGAACCAATCTTCCTCAAATTTTGCATACACATAGTTAGAAGTACGGAGAAGGACATAGGGTACCTTTCATTCCGGGAAAATGCACTGTTCCCGTAGGAAATTCACGCGGGCGAAGCCGCGGGCAAAAGCTAATATTTTATACAGGGCAAGCCAATTTTCCGCAGCAGATTTGGATGATGAAATTTAGAGTTTCCAAAGAAATCTTTGTCAAAAAATTATAGTTTTTGCTCTCTCATATAAATTGTCGCACAATAATCGTTCATCAGGGAAGAATTGTCAATACTGAAGCAAGGCGAGCAGAGCAAACACAAGACGTACCAAGCTCTGTGCATCAAGCTGTCCCACGCCGCGCACGAGACTGAGGTAATGTTTACATTCTTTCAACACCTAAACCTGCTTAAGGACCTTATAAGAGTGTAGAGTTATACTCTTATACGATTGTTGGTAGTATAATACACTGAGAATACTCTTTTAGTCAGCCGCCTGACTAAGAGCATTATAGTGGGGGTAGATATACGGCAATCGCTGTTTAGCGGTCTATTTGTACGATGTTATAGATCTAGCAATTTAATAGAACACACGTGGACATCTATAAAGCCATAGGCTGGTATGTTTATTTGTTTTAGATTATTATACAGCTAATAGCTGTAGTAACTCTTGTTTGTTACCATAGAAATAGCCTTTTTTACTATCTGTACACAAGTGTTTAAATGGTTTGCATGTGCACTATAGTCTGTTAGAACCACCACATGTGATATCCAGTAACATCAATAGCAATTTATTTGTTTACAAGTACTACTTTTTCGTGCTGTAAGCTGAACATGTAGGTAAACATGATATTCTATTACACACCCTATACGGCTACTTTAATAGTTGATGGTTCAGTACACAATGTAGAAGAAAATGTGTTTGAATTGAACCTAAAAGTTCTCTATAAAATACCTATACAGATAACAGAGTGTGATGATTTAAGTTGTAGGGAAAGTGAATACAATTTTTATTTAGTCAATCATTTAAGATTTGCAAAAAAATAAGAACATGGGCCTGTTAAAAATCGTATTACTCATTCCGCTTTGAATAAATTTTCAGGCATAATAAACGAGCTTGTGCCAGGAACGGTAGTACCGTTTAATTCTAGAACTATTTTATGCTCATTTGTGTAAATTTAAAAAAATTAGAAGGAGGTCAATACTGGCAAAACTTTTGAAGAACGTTGGATGTTCCAGACATCATTCCAATTAACAGAAGTGTGGATGGATTGCCTATTTTAAAAGTTCGTCGAATGAATTTTGGCTTATATTATATAACAATTTTTAAAATCCCAGAATGCAGCCTTTTATTATAAGAATCTATTTTGGGAAAGGAAAACAAAAAGAAAAGAATTATTTATTTAATTTCTGATTGACAAGCTATACATTGGTACGGATAAACATGGCATCTCATTCGTTACTATCTGAGTGGTAGCAAAAGAAGAATCCATGTGAGTCCCTTCCTCATTGAAGGCCCGTTGCGCCTGAAAAAAAAACATAACGTTTATAAACCTTTGTTTTTTTTTATCGCGGATCCCTAAAATTTTGCATGCCAAAAAGTTCTTAAAGGATATTCCCTTGAACTATTTAGGAACTGCATACCAGCCCAGGGTAAAATATTTGCCCAGCTCAGATTATGTTCTACAGACATTGACAGTGTAATGGTACACATGTGAACCTTTCTAGCGCTGACGTCGTTATAATGGTACATGTGTGAAACTTTACAGAGGTCATAACACTAATTTTGAGTTACAATGGTTCACTGGTGGATGGAGACATTGACCACCATTTTATCTCTTAATAACCTAATAATATTTCTGTATTAATTACAATTTCGTCACTTAGCATGCAGTTTTAATGATTGATTTTATGGTTAATGTTTAAATACAAAATCATAAAACGATTTTAATGCCATTAAAACACAAATATGAACTATTTCTTTTTTTGTCTCTGCTTATTTCGATATATTTTTTTGATAAAAAGGCATAATATCCAAGGCGCGTGAAAATTTTAACTATAAATATGTATGCACTTTACAATAAATTTACATTCCCCCGTCATATTAACACAATATATCATATAAACAGCGTACTTACCAGTTTAAAAAAATCTCTTCAAAATGGCTTTTAAACACAACTCACTCAGTACTTGCACTTGCACGTCGTAATTTTTAATAAAATATATATTACAAAATGTGGTACTTAAGTAATTATTTGAGGAAAAAGCAGCCTAATAGTTGATTTAGGGAACACTTGTGATTTTAAGTGTAAATTGTCAGCTGTATGATTATTTACTTGTTACTAATTATAACTCTCTTATCCGTAAGAATAACCACACGGGATCTAATATAGTGCTATTCATCAGCCATAAAATCACAGTTCTCTCTTTAAACTACCATTAAGGAGCTACTATCCTGCTGCCTTGTACCTTTTAAGAACTTAAAGCTGAATAATTTGTGCCCAAATCGGTAGTACAAGGGCTGTAGAGTATGCTATACTGCTCTTGTGAAGCTTACATGTACAGCTTAAGGAATAAATGTATACCATTAGTCAACTCCTATAGAACTCCGAATGCTACTTGGGCATTGCCTTCTCTATTTCACACACTAGCTAATAATCATCAAACAGAGTGCAGGTTTCCTCACGATGTTTTCCTTCACCGGAAGCAAGTTGTACATGAAAAATTAACACAGGTACATGAGTCAGATTGGTATACAAACTCATGAGTTTGTATATCAATCTCAACCCAGGTTCGACATATGCTACATGTAGCACGGGCAGAATTCGAACCTGGGACCTTTGCAGTTACAGGCGGGCGCCCTCGGCCACCACCGCTTCAAATTATAATATTAGTGTTTATTTACGACTATACAATAATCTTTATTACAATTATCCCGCCTTCCTCCTCCCAGAAAACCCCCTCCTCCCCCATAACAGTGACACCCACCGACATCGCCAACATCAACACGTACCGCAACACACCACCATCTCATACCGCGGCCGTCCTCGTGACGCAGCGCACACCCATCCGAGTGCTGCACCGGCGGCCGCTGCTTGCCCGCCAGAGGGAGGTACTGGCGTTGGAGGCTAGGGTTGTGCCAGGTGAGTCTTGTGGGGTGTAAGGTTTAGGCGCGAAATACACAGAAGCGACATAAGATGTGAATCGGATTCGTTGTCCCTTCAAATCTTGTTGTTGTTGTTAATACAAAATGTATGAAAGAGATGCGTCTTAATTTTTTTTTTTTATTAAAAATCTGAGTGCGTTTGACCTCTTTAAATTATCTTTCTATTTTCTCTTTGTAAATTGCACAGAATAGATGCAGCGTGGATTTATCTCTTGCAAATCCGCCCCACCTCGCGGCAGTCGCAACCGGGCAGGAGGACATTGTTTTGCAACGAAGTCAGCCTGTTAACAACGATCCTTCACAAATCTTTGTCTTTTATATGTAATTTAAGATCGCATCCGTGCCTTATTCGTCTTTCATCCACATCGTATCCGAATCTTACGTCGCTTCTGTGTAATTCGCGCCTTAGATTACTGTCTAACGATCTTTCTTTTCTTGTGTTTATGGCTCCATCGTTAGCCAAAACGATGATTCTGCCAATGTCAAGGTTGAATTCTAGCACGGTATACATACATACATAGAATCACGTCTTTATCCCTTACGTGGTAGACAGAGCAAAGAGTATAGTTAGAGAGAAAAAAAATAGAGCAAATCTCAATGTGTAACCTAGAACAAAATATACAAATATGTTAGTAAATTGGAGATAGTAGGATGGACGGATAGTCAGTAGGAGAATGTTGAGGTTGAATGGTGTAAGGTTAGATTACTGTCTAACGATAGCATACTATATGTCAATGTCAACAGCGCGCCATCTGTCAATGTCAAACGGATGACATCTTTGACAGATTCACTTGACAAATTTCTATGCAAAATGTTGCCACTCGGTGGGGGGAAATGGTCAAAATCGAAAGCACCCTCACCTCATAATTTTCCCACCGAAACCCACATTCAACCACCATACGTCTTATATTTCATAAGCCATATTCAAGAACCGATTAAATCCCCAAGACCCGACATCTTCATCATTTTCGAATTACGTACGTTGTGATTTCTGTAGCCAACATAAACTCCCACGCCTGTTTCCCGTGGGAGGAGACAGAGACTGGATCTCCCTTGATACGATACTTACTTACAGACAACAAGCTTATTATTAAAAAAAAAAAACACGACTGACAACTCACATAGCCTATGTCACTCGGAGGAATGCAAGGAATCTAAAAATACCTCTCACATCAAAGTCTGTTTAGCCATTTAGGGAGATTTATAAATCTATGAGAGACACAGAGAGCTGAGAAAGCGGGATGTCAGATATGGTTTTTGCCTATGTTGGTGAAGGACAGGGGCCCTATTTTTAAAAGTGTGACATACCGCGGAAAACGAATAGACGGGTCTGACGCAGAATGTGCACTTCGCAAAATGAGCACTCATCAAAAATTTTACATTTCGCAGAATGTGCATTTCTCACAAGGGGCACTTCTCATAATGTGCATTTCTCAAAACGATCACTTCGCAAAATGAGCACTTCGCAAAATGTGCACTTCGCAAAATGTGCACCGTTCAATGATTTGACTAAATCTATTGTAAAACAAAGTTTAGGCTCAAAACAGATTAATTATGTATGGGTACTGCGTATTTAAAATAAAATTAACACTTTTCCAAGTAATCATTAAGTAATTAAAATCTACCAATTAAATATTCTTTTTTTATACTGCGAGAAGAGTGGCAGAAGCGTGGAGTGAGAGAAGCGTGGCATCACCGTATCAATGCTCGCCCCAAAAAACCTAACCTATACATGTTTGTTCACAAATTAAAAAAAGAGAGAGAAGAATACGCAGTACCCATACATAACTAATCTGTTTTGAGCCTAAACTTTGTTTTACAATAGATTTAGTCAAATAATTGAACGGTGCACATTTTGCGAAGTGCTCATTTTGCGAAGTGATCGTTTTGAGAAATGTACATTAAGAGAAGTGCCCCTTGTGAGAAATGCACATTCTGCGAAATGTAAAATTTTTGATGAGTGCTCATTTTGCGAAGTGCACATTCTGCGTCAGACCCGAATAGACTATTATGTCGCACTCGTCCTACTATGTCACGAAAAACATAAAAGCCGTATTTTTGAAATCACTCGTCTAGCAATGTTGTTGAAAATAATACGAGAAATCATTTTTGCTCCATTCTACGAAACGAAAACCGAATCGGTAACGAATCTTAAAAAAAATGTTCGTAAATTTTCAATCAAACAGAACATAAGCGAAAATGAAAATTCTAATACACTCCACCTATATCCGTATCCGGTTGTCTATGTCATTCATGATTTTGACATAAAAAACGTTCGACTACCAAATCATACGAAAACGAGTGGTCTAGACCACTCGTTGCGAATTATTCGACATAGACAATTCAAAAATACGGAATAATGGATATCGAATGAAAAAACATTCGGCTCACGCTTTTTTGGTAAGTCACACTTTCAAGAATAGGGCCCCAGGTTCTGTGAGGCTCAGTTTAAAATTTTCGGTGTATTTTGGTTCCCTAGAATTTGTGAACAATCTGTAAAAAAAAAATGAATTTGGACCACACTACTATGAACGTTTTTGGGCTTTATTAGACAATCAAGTTTGGAGATCTATTAAAGAATTTTTTTTTATACGTCTATGATACATACATACATGAACCCTGAAAACAACACTCCTTTTTTTGGTCATGTAAAAATAGACAATTAATATTCCCAGAGCACCCCCAACTGTTCACCCTCCAAGTCCAGACATCAGCGGGGACGTACGTAAAGGAGTGGGTGCACGGCGAGCTCGGCAGAAGCCGGCCGTCGCTGCGGGACGCCGTGCGAGCGGACGTCGACATACTGGCGCTGGATGTCGCTGAGGTGCATCTCAACTGGCCGAACCATACGTAACACTGTATATATACGACTTAAGAATAATAAATGTATTTTTTAAGAAAATCTGTTTTTTTTTTTCTAGAAAAGAAAGAATGTTCTATGCATTTCAAATAACAAGCTAGTAAATTAAAAACACGACTGACAACTTACATAGCCTATGTCACTCGGAGGAATGCAAGGAATTTAACAATACCTCTCACATCAAAATATGTTAAGCCGTTTAGGACTTACGGTGAAATAAAAAAACTTACATACATACATGAACCCTGAAAACATAACACTCCTTTTTCGGTCAGTCGTGTAAAAAGGCTTTATAATACACCCACTCACCGTATAGAGAGGTCAAATCGATGGCAGAAGACAGGCATACATGGAAATTACTCCACCGACAAGAACGAAATATACACCCACCTAAAATTCTTTGCATGGCCAAAAGGTTGTTTGGTAGATAATGCCTTAGCATTAAGCCCTTATATTGTGTTTACTTCTGTATTTTGTACAATAAAGTTTAAATAAATAGAAAAAGACTATCAATAATGACGCAGTTCGCAACAACTTCATCGTAAATATTAAATACTAGCGCCCCGCCCCGGCTTCGCTTCGGGAGACACATTACATACATAGATTTTAGCCTATGTCACTCAGACATAATGTAGCTTTCTATTTGTGAAAGAATTTTTGAAATCGGTTCAGTACATCGAGATATTATGTTACGTAGTAGTTGTATTTCGATGGTTCAGTAGTTCCGAAGATTACGGAGTCAGATCCGGAGACAAAATATTTGACTCGCCGCATACGTGCGTGTCTAACATTTTCCGTACGGAAAAAGAAACGGATGTGCGCGTCCACTCTTAGAATCAAAATCTGTGATTCCCAACATCTTATTCTTTCTTTTTTATCGAGTGTGTTATTATAACACTGGTGTCAGATTTTTATCAAGTCGCCTAAAGGCATTTGACATGACTTTTACGACTACTGCCATCTAGTGGCAGTAGCCGTATGCACACTAGTAAACTTAATAGTCAGCCAATGTGCAGGGAGCCGATTCCACTAATTACAAATGTCGTGTCTCAAGAGCCAAAGAAATTGAAATAAAATGACAAGATCTCTATGCTTTATTACGATTTCTTTGGCTTTTGAGACACAACTGAGGCACGACCATGGAAGTAATAAGTACCGTTGAACAAAGTACTTACTACTTCCATGGGCACGACATCTACGTTTGTAATTTGTAGAATCAAGGGCCAGGTTTCCTCACGATATTTTCCTTAACCGGAAGCAGATGGTGGTCTATGAGAAACACAGATAACCCCCAATAGATTCCGCTTGTATGGGCGACCGCGGTCACCGCACTTACATGCTTTTGCACGTATAAACGAAATTGCTTCATTAGTTGCGACCAGAACTCAGACCTGTGAGGTTGTTTCGTGAAAATGTCCGAAAAAATCTTTTAAGTTCGTTGAGTGTGTAAAAATGAGTACATATTCCATAAAATGGTGCAGAAAATCATCAAGGATATCAAATCTCCAAAAGTAACTAACTTATAACTTTCCACAGGTAAGTTTATTAATTAATTTAATAAAATTGCGTGCAGAGTTCACTTCATAATGGTCGAACTATGTGAAACATTGCGAGCTAGAGTACCAAAATGGGGTGACGTTGATGTCTTTTGCAAGCATCTCTTTCTTTCCCAAGTATCAAGTATATGTGTGTCCTTTTCTCGTTGACGTAAGCTGCCACTCCCGACCCCCGCGTACTTCCTCTAAGTTTGGTGACTTTCGACGCGAAAAGGCATTGAATGATACTGAATCTATTGGGGGTTATCTGTGATGAGAAAACTACCATACATGAGTCATATTGGTCTACAAACTCATATGACACAGGTCCCGACCTCCGGCAGGTGTCATTACCACTTGGCCACCACCGCTTCTTCCAAATTTGTATTAAAAGCGTGCGTTAGGGTCCCCAGATCTGAAATTTCCGTAAGGGAATTAAGTGACGTGTCCCCAAAAAATGTTTACTTCAACATGTTAAAACTCTCATATTACAAATTATCTTTTTAAAAACACAACACGGTACGGGTACTACGGTTGATACACACTACGCTAGCGTAGCGAAATGTCTAATGCAATAAAACCCTTAAATTGGTAAGTATAGGTTTATTATTGTCACCAAAACTGGTCAATTTCTTAAGTGTTCAGCCCTTGCGACCTTTACGGCCCTTGGGACTCTTGGCGCCTTTGCGACCCTTGTTTCCCTTGGGCCCCTTCCTGCCCTTGATTCTCTTGCGGCCCTTGCCTTTCCCACTCCTCAAACGCCCATCTGGGGCTTCCTCTTCCTCAGCTGGCTTTTCCTCGTCTGGATTTTCTTCGCCTTCTTCCTTATCGCCCTCATCTTCCTTATTATCTTCATCGCCTTCTTTTTTTCCATCATCTTTGCCTTCTTCTTTTTCGTCCCCTGCGCCTGTAGTGCCTGTAGTTTCATCACCACCACCCGTAGTGTCTGTGGAAGTATGAATAGTTTTATATCAAAATAGCCTTCTCATTCCCTGACTTTGCTTTATTTTGATTTGGATGCGTCTCTTCTGACTCGGGTTGAAGCTGAGATTATTTTATTTCTATTAGGAAGACCAACCATTTATACAACTAATCTATAAGTCTTAAGAACTAAAGAAGCCAATTACAGGTCTTCGCAAATAGAAAAATGATTACATAGGTAACAACGAAGTTGAACATTTTTTTACAAAACTGTTTAGCGGTGCATGAATTGACACATCACGTTACAAACGATAACTCATCGTTATCTTGATACCAAGGAACTTCTTGATACACGATACAGGCACCGACCGCTAAGCTCGTTTTCGCTGCACTCCGCGTCAGTGGAGACGCACCCTTAAAGTTTTATGGTTGTATGTGTTTCGGTTGATGCAAAGAAATGTCGTGTCTATCTTTACACAAACATACCCGACTAAATAACCCATCCGTAAGAAATGATCTAATCGATAATGGAAACCGCGTCAAAATCAGTTGCGCAGTTTAAAATATCAATAAAGCCGTAATATTTGGCAGGCATGTACAAATTTGTTGTACATGCCTTGTATTGTAAACTAGGCAAAAAATTTCTAGTTCAAAGCATTGGTATTGCAGCCTCATCCATACGTCGTTTTTAGGGTTCCGTATTAAATCCTAACTAATATTATTTTGTTTGTTACCTCTTCACGTTTTATCTATTGAAGCAATCTTCCTAAAATTTCGCATACACATACCCGCTTGCTCGTTTGCCGCCCTATGTTATAAAAAAAAGCACATAGTTAGTAGTACTGAGAAGGACATAGGGTACCTTTCATCCCGGGAAAAAGCACTGTTCCCGTGGGAAATATACGCAGGCGAAGCCGCGGGCGAAAGCTAGTTAAATATAAGTAAATTTATATAATTTTAAGTGAATTTGTACAAGCTAGATAAAAATAAAATCAGAATAAATGTTATACTTCCTGCCGCCGCCGTTTCCGTAGTGTTGTCATCTACAACGGTATCTCCGGTGGCTGTCGCGTTGCCCCCCATTGTTGAAGAAGAGTCTCTGTTCGAAATCAAAAACATATTTAGAGAGATTAGAAAACAAATGACGTACTGCCGTCAAAATCTCACGGCCAATCTAGTTCAACTCGCTGACACGCTCGCAAGGGTAGCGCTAGTGTAGATTCGAATTATCAACCGAGTTTTTAGAAAGCCAATCAAGAAACTCACGGCGGATTCAGATTCGAAGTTTAGAATGAGGTCTTACAGAATCACACTGCTGGATGAGTTTAGAAAAGAACGTTACGGACGGAACAAGGTGAGGAAAGATGATCACCTTATACGACGCGACAACTTAACGAAATATCTGATTGAAAGAAAAGTCTAAGCTAGAAGGAATGAAGAAATTTCTAGACCAAACAAAAAAAGAAAAAACAGGTCATATCGTAAACGAAAGTAAAATCGATGTTAGAATACAGACAGAATTAAAAATACTCCATTGACAACGTTCTTAAATCTTATTGAATACACAAAAACACGCCAAGAGTATCCGACATGACACGCCAAGCGTGTGCGACATGACACGCCAGGCGTACTTGTCGATGCGAAATTCGAATCAAAATGAATATAATTTCATCTAGATTAAGTAACAAACATACAGGTTAAAACTTTCGAATTCATATTAATAGATTGTCCATTTTTCGCGTAAATTGAAATCAAACTAAATAAAAGCTTGTAAAATCATACTCATCAGTAGTGTTGGAGGTGGTTGGCGGCGGCCGCGTCGGCATCACGCGGGCCGCCTCGGCTCGCGCTTCAAGGATCCTCCTGCAATATTAATAATAACCATTTATTCCTTTAAAATATTAAGGCAAATTGTCATCGCAATTAGTTCAAGAGTTTTTGATGAATATGATCTTGATAGGTAATGCTAGTCGGTCGCCGCCGCCGCGGAATGAGTCTACTTACGCGACGGCGAACGAAAAGTATTATTAAGAACCAATGAATGAATAATGAAAAATCATATATTTTAAAGAACTTGTTTGTTGTAAAGCCAGTTTGCGAACCAAAAAAATAAAAAAAGATTTTCAGGCCTTATTATCTTCATTCACACGTGTGGTACCGGAACTATGTCAAAACGTTGGTTTTTTTTAGTAGTTTTCGGGACTTACCTCAGCATTCCTATGCTAATATGTCCAGAAGGCAGCTTGGCTTCCACTGGGTTAGTGATGACCAGAATCTCGTCATCGTTAATAGTATTATTGCGTTCGGAATCGTAATCGAAATCGCCTGGTTCCCGCTCATGCACTTCCAATTCCTCCAGCGAAAGCATATCGTCGTAGTAAAGCTCGTTGGGGAGGTAGATACTGGGGACTCGTAGTCTGTCGAGGCTGTCCTTACGACTGTGGAATTTCCTGGCTTGCCTGGCCTTCTTGACCTTACGATTATATTTCGGAATATGTTTTCTTTTGGGACAATACTTTGGATACTGAAAGGGAATGTTTTAAGTTAGAAAATGGCATAACGTCATTATTACGTTCTATTTATTACTAGCTGCGTGCCGGGGATTCGTTCCCATGGGAATTTAAGTATTTCTTATTTGTATAACAGAAATAATTTTAATCGGACTGTAACGCAAATAAAAATTGACTGGTAGCTCCAAAGATGAGCGCGTTCAAACAACTAGCTTAATTATAGGAAGCATAGTATAAGGAGTGTAGATACTCACCCCAGGCCTGGAAGGATCTCCGGCACATCTCTGCATCCTCCTCTTTATCCTCTGTCTGGCCTTGTGCAGCCTCCCCATCCCCATGTACCTTGAAAATATAGCAATGAATAGAACTAATGAAAATGTGACTAGTGGAAGACGGGGCCGAAAGTTAGTGAATTGGATATCGTGGATTCCTATCCACGTCTCCTATCTATCTGCCTCCTGGCAGAGAGGTCCTCCATAGTGCAGGAAGCTGATAAGTTGGGACATGACAGGAGGTGTTCCATAGTCTGGCTGGATAGCAACACAATAACAAGTTGTGGTTCGAAAAGCCTTACGTTTCGCTTCTTTTGCAGCTTCATTTATCTAAGCCTCATTATGCATGCAATAGATACACAGAGTAGTGGAGCGAGAATTTTTCAAAGAACAATTAGCAGAAACTTGGAAATATTTTCGAGAACGGAAAATTTTCCTAAATAAGGTAATTAAAAAAAAAAACACGACTCACATAGTCTATATCACTCAGAGGAACGCAATTAATCTAAAAATACCTCTCATATCAAAATCTGTTAAGCCGTTCAGGACTTGTAGTAGATACCTGCGCGAGGGCACATCCTCATCCTGCAACAGCGCGAGCTCGTCGTGCAGCCGCCGCGCAGGCGCGCTGTCGCTCGCGCGCATCACCTCCAGCAACCGCAGTACAGCGTCGTAATCCCACGCCTGGGAGTCCTTGTAGCCGGGCGGGGCGGGCTGGACCGACACTGGATACAGATACAAAATCACGTCTTACGGGGTAGACAGAGTCTTGAGACTCAAAGGCTATGGTTATCGACACTGGGGGAAAATTCACTCTCTTTAATTCTAATGATTCCAGGCAGGGGAGTCCTTGTAGCCATGTGGGGCTGGCAGGATTGACACTGGAGCACTACTAAGTTTACCTCTGTGGCCAATGCCAGGCTGTGGAGGTCCCGGGATCGATCCCTACTCTAGTCAGGTCAAGATGCAAAATTCAGATTGACCTGGGTGACACGAAAAATGATCTCTTCAGGTTTGAAATACTAACAGCAATAAACAGCAGGCTGCAGCGCAACCCTTGCTCTACACAAAATAAATAATAAACTCGTAGAGATAATATCTGTTTTATTCCCTGCTACTCATTTTTTTCATGTGACTTTGAATTGACATAATATACAAAAAAAACAAATTAAATCGTCGCCAAAAAGGTTGTAAACCTAAATAGGTTCGCGACATACTCCCGCCGTTGCAGATGAAGGGTTAAACCTCAAAAATGTTACTTACATCTGCAATGCAACTCATAACAAATTACAAACTAAAAAACTTACAAATTTAATTTATGTGGGATTCGGATGGGTCGTCCAGCTCGAGAAAACCTCTGACATGTCTGAGATTCGGGGATAGTGGACTGCCCAGGACCCGCATCAGTATTCGATACAACTGCTTGTTCGTCCGATGTTGTGACCTCTAATGGATATAACCTTTGTATTGCCCTAGTAATTTCTCCCTTAGCGGTTCTAATTTGACCAACACGAGAAAACCCATCGACTCCTTTAAAAACTTTTAAAACCAAATCCAGAGGCCAATTTATTCTTTTGATTCCGTCTGACCCAATCAAAACAATATCTCCCTCATTAACCTCTCTACACTTACTATTATTTCTTTTTTCGATTAGCGCTGACAGATATTCATTTCTAAAGCGAACCTTTAAATCATTAGTAAGCTTTTGAATGTACCGCCATCTAACAGTCAACTTTTCTGAGTTTAAATAAGCAAGACTGTTACCAGTTTCTAATTGATTCTGTTCAAATATTGATGGGGTAAGTGGTTTTTAAATTTTCAGTGTTATCAGATACGTAAGTAATAGGCCGAGAATTAATCACCGCTTCTGCTTCACATAAAATAGTGTGCATTTCCATTATACTCAAACACGCCTTACCTAACATCCGACGCAAAAGACTTTTAAGAAGCCTTACCATACGCTCCCAAAATCCTCCCCACCATGGCGCTTGCGGAGGTATAAAACGCCATTCAAGTTTATTTACACTGGTTTTTGTAACTACTTCCTTCCAATCTATATAATCTAAATTTTGTATATCGTTCCACCAAAGGAACTTCAAAAATTCACGGTCATCCGGATTGACTGATATTTGTAGGAAAGCTTTCTTAATATCGGCAGTAATACCAATGGCCCCCTTCCTAAAATTTATTAATAACCTTGGTATCTGTTCTATTAAGTTGCTCCCCTTCTCTAAACAGTCATTTAATGACAACCCATTCCTACTAGCCGCGGACGCGTCAAATACAGGCCTTATTTTTGTTGTCGCACTGGACTCTTTAACAACCGCGTGATGGGGTAGATAGTGACCTCTGCTTATATCATCAACTGGTACTTCCTCAATAATTTCACTATCTAGCCACTCCTCAAAAACCTTATCGTAATTGCTCAATATCCCTAACTTAATCAGCTTTTTGGTAGTTGATTTGAGTCTGCGCTCCGCAAGATCAAAATTTATTGACAGACTATCAACCGTACCTTTCCAAGGGAACTTAATCTCATAACGCCCTTCATCGTTTACTATGATCGTTTGCTGAAAATATTCTAATACCTCTGCCTCAATACAACTCTGTGTCTTTTTCTCTGAATCATCCCTGATTCCCAAAGATTCTAATTTCCACAGGTCCTCAACATCGAACGTACAAAACTGTGCACTTACCTGTTGTTCATGGGAATTACAGTGGTGTACCTCATTTGTAGGGCCCTGGATAGTCCAACCCAGCTTAGTCTCCATTGCCAGCAAATCATCAATTTGTTCTGACCGTCCCATCGGAATCCAAAATTTACCTAAAAAATCAGAACCTATTAATAAACTGACCTCATTTACATCATTAATATGATCAGTTAATTTTATACCCTTCTGCTGCAACTTTAACACTAAATGACTACCACACTTAACTTTAGGTAAATGACCGCAGATGTTATCTTGTTCAAAGACATGTATTCCAATTTGGTTACTTCCATCAATGTTGCCAATAGTCAACTCATACAAATTATGTTTTTTCCTCTGTGTAACGACTCCACCAAATAATGTGTGATTCATCTCTCTGTGACCAATAGTTTTTAATTTTAATTGATCCGCGACACTTTTCTTAATAAATGATCGCTGAGCCGCCGAATCTAACAATGCTCGTACCATCACCTTTTTGTCCCCATTTATAACGTTAACCATCAATGTTTGCAGTAAAACGGTGTGTTGACAAGATGTCACCTGGTTTAAAACCGCTTGATCGTCTTTTGTTTCCTCTTGCTTTGAGTTAAGAGAAGTTAAATTTTCACACATAATAGGATAGTGTCGCCTTCCACAAGCAATGCATTTTAAGTGCTTTCTGCACTTAAATGCCATATGTCCGACCTTTAAACATATATAACAGGCGTTCTTGCGCTTTAAGAAATTTCGACGTTCTTCTAAGGACATCTTCGCTACTGAAGTGCATTCAGAGCTTGAGTGGGATTGCTTGTCACACCATATACACGTTTGAACCCTATCAATTTGATGTTCCTTTTCCTTCTGATTACTTTCCTTATAGCTGTTACTCTTACTAGCTGTCGAAAAACACGCTGCTGAAGGACCTGCACTAGTAAATGATTCGTTGCCTATGCCGTGATTATTTCGAGTCAACTTTATTCTTTCTTCCGATTCGACCTCTAATTTCACGAAATTGAGTAACTTAGTTAGCTGACTTCCAGATTCTCCTTGGAGATGTGACCGACTCCACGCGCGCAAAATTTCTGCCGGCAAAGCTGACTCAACCAATGGAAACAAAAACGCTGCATATTTCTCTTGCGTAACACCAAGTGACTCCAACGCCAAAATTTGTGTCATAATCGAATCGTATAATGACCTCAATGAAGAATTAGTCGGTCCTCTTGCTTGACTTAATGTTAGTTTAAGCAGTTCACGTACATAATGCTCTGTCAATAAATCATCTCTGGCAAATCTTTGTTTTAATTGTTCAAGGACTTTAGGATAATTTTCTGCAGATGGAGGAAAGCTCTCAACTAACTCTCGAGCACAGGTTCCTACTTCCATACTCTGAATTAAATATTGAAATTTGTCCTCCTTATCTATTGTCTCATCTGAATCTATCTTTTTGAACTGGGTCCAAAATGGAAGCCATCTCTGAATATCTCCATTAAACCGTGGAAGTTCTAATTTTGGTAAGCGTAAATAACGTTTGGCGTTACCTGAGTTAGACAAACCATCACTGGAACTACTGCCCGATTTTTTCAACTTGACACTACCATACACAGAGTGCTCTTCGGACTGTTTAATTTTATTTACCAATTGCTCTAAATAGTACCATCTTGATTCATACTCATCGGCACTGTCACTCTCTTTCTCAAGTAATTCTTCATCACGAGTCCCGCTCTCCAACAATGCATTAAAATATTTATTTTGAGCTAAGACCAATTCATCATGATGAACACTTAACTTTTTGAACTCTGCACAAATACTGACCATCTCCTTAGTAGTCACATATTCTTCTAGTTTATTTGCACATAGAGTAAATCTTCTTCTTGCTAACTTACGATCCAAAATTATTCTGTCCATTTTTTCAAACTGCACGGTCGCCATATGACACGAAAAATGATCTCTTCAGGTTTGAAATACTAACAGCAATAAACAGCAGGCTGCAGCGCAACCCTTGCTCTACACAAAATAAATAATAAACTCGTAGAGATAATATCTGTTTTATTCCCTGCTACTCATTTTTTTCATGTGACTTTGAATTGACATAAAAAAAAAAAAAAACAAATTAAATCGTCGCCAAAAAGGTTGTAAACCTAAATAGGTTCGCGACACTGGGTAAGGAATTGGATAGCTATATATATATATATATGTATTTGTTATAATATAATAGCTTTTGCCCGTGTAAACTGTACACTAAAACCTCTCATGCTGCAACAGGCCCGGCTGCTAGTGAAAACCGCATAAAAATCAATTTACCTAGTAGTTTTAAACTTTATGTTTTTAAAACACGCCTGGCGTGACATACGACTCGACGCTAAACCGCGGCGTGACACGCATGGCGCGTTTTATAAGTTCTCAAATTGTTATTTCCATGTAATGAAGAAAACCGATAAACCTTGCCTATAAAAACGTGCAGGCCTACGTCTTCTTAAAAGACCGGCAACACTCTTGTAATACCCCTGGGTGATCGCTTACCATCAGGTAACCCTCTTGCTCGTTTGCCGCCCTATATTATAAAAAAAACTTGCCATCAACTTTGACAGGCGCCTTGTCGACTAAATCGTGTAGGAAGCTGTGCTTGTAGTACTGTACGAGCCGGTGCAGCAGCCCCGTGCGGACTTCCAGCGTGGCGCCGCTCAGCGATGCTAGCGTCAGCACTGGCAGTATCTAAGGATAGAAATTTTGCAGAAAAAAAATCGAATTTAAATACCGTACGGCCTATTAGTAGGTAGGTATTGGTAATTTATATAGTGGCAACACTAAAAACGGCTATTTTCTGAAAAGGGCCTCAAAGAAATTGGACTTCAACAACAAGAACTTCCGCGCGCGGCCCGGAAGGAGTCCGTGTTGCTCTATGACTTCGAGTGGTAGGGGATGGAATCACTGGCGGATTAGCCTAGTATTAAGAGTAGCTAATGCTCCGGGCGACGTGCGTTTTGAGCGCGATTAAATAGTATAAAATAGTTACAGTAAATACAAACTTACATAAACTATCATCGCCTTCATTAATACTTAAGATTAAAGCACATTTAACAGTTTAAATCGAACGCTCTGCCTTCGTTAGCCTTACAGAATAACACACAAACAAATATTACCAAAAGTCCAGATTTTATTTAAATATTAAGTTTACTTTTATGGCAACATTTGTTTTCTTCTTTTATTGAAAACTGGATTATTCTGTAAGGTAAAGTCGACAGAGCGGTTGATTAAAACTGTTTTTTATTTGTTTTTTTAAATAAGTATTAATGAAGACGATGCGATGACTGATGTCGTCTTGATCTTCGGAGAATAAAACACGCCAGTTATTTCAAGCTCTCCATAGTCGAATGATAAAATTATGTACCATTTTATATCGTAAATATGAAAATACGTAATAACTAGTTAATCACAATAACACCGTTAAATTAAATATTAATTAAAACCATTTTATTATTTAGTAGGTAGGTAGGTAAGTATCATATTATCACGGTTTAATAGATTTATTTATTGCTCATCATAAAATTTTCTCTGTTATACTCGTAATAGTGAAATTTACGATTTTTCCTGAGATTTTTCTTTATTGATATCTACTGTGCGTATATGTTTAACACATCACACATGTATGTTAATGCGAAAGTTTGGGTGGGAATATGTTTGGAACTCAATCACACAAAATCTACTAGACGGATTTTGATGAAATGGTACACTGGTAGAAAATACCTACTTAGAATACTTAACACATCTACTTACTTTATCCTGAAATTCCCACATCAGTTGTGGCTTGTGGCCTGTAATACACTTGAGATGCCCCGGGCTCCGCTTCCATGCGAATTTCGATAACTATTGTGCTCGACGCACAATTAATGAAAGTAATCTGATAAAATCATTTGTTCAAATTTTGTCTAGTGAAGTGAAACATTTTTCTCAAAGGCCTGCGGCCGATTAGGTCTCCCATAATACTCTACGAACAGCCAATGAAATTATTTTCAAATGAGCTGTTGGCAACATTTTTTCTGTTCTGTCAGTGTCAAAATGGACAAAATATACTTTGACATTGACTTGACATAAGATATCAGTAATCTAGTGGTCGACGGCGACGTGTCTCTTTTTCAAGAACCAAATATTAAATTCGAAAACTATTAATTTAGCTTAAAACAGACCATTTGTTATTAACAAACCAACAGTATTATTCCAGCCGAGTAATTCTAAAATATCAATATTCAAACCAAACCATCATGAGAGTGATAAAATAGTTGTAAGTTTATGTTTGCAAAACGACTGATGTAAACAAAAGACTTTAACACCGGATATTATGAAGAGAAACGTTTTGTGTACAACTGTGACTGTATGAGGCGTGTTTTAGAGAATTATAGGAGGACTTTCAGAAGACTAAAGATCTTGAAGATGAGTGGAGTGAGTCGTGATGCGCCGATTGGCGTTCAGAGCATTCAGAAACTCAGCAGTATCTTTTGTCCTCGGTTGCAGGCGAATAGAGTACTTTTGTGAGTAAGCTTACTGTTTTTGTATTAGACAAGGTTAACGTGTTTTATCGTGCTGTGTTTTAGTCACGCCTGAGCCGATATCCAGTTGCTGAATGGTTTTATATTAATAACATCAATTACATTGTTGTACATAAATAATTACAGATTATACATAAGTGTTAGAAGGTCGATATAATCGAGCGTTGTGGCTGGCTAGCTCAGAAATAAACTAAGTATAAATTTACATTTAAAGAATTTTATATAAAAAACTAGCTGTGCCCTGGGGCTTTGCTCTCATGAGAACTTTGGAATAAAAAGTAGCCTATATGCTATTGTAAGTTTGGCTCTACACATGTACCAAATTTCATCAAAATTCGATTAGCGTGTTGGGCCTGATTGAGAAACAAACATACTCACATACATCTTAACTTTCACATTTAAAATATTAGTAGGATAGGAAATACTATAGCCAGTTGGAAAGTAAAAATTAAAATAAATGAATAAATCTTCCCATAAATGCATGAATAAATTGCTTGAAGTACATACAAAAGAAGTTAAGAATCAAAATGATTTATTTTCAGGGATAAGTAATTCCTTTGTCCATTTCTTCAACTAAATCACTAATCCTTAGAAGTTGGTGGCTCAGTAGGAGCTTCTCTTAAGTCTGAAAAAATGCTGGTTCAAATCCCAAGCATGGCCCGAAATGTGCTTCTGAGTTTTCTGGTGAAACTCACTTTTGTATGGTAATTAATTTTCATTGATGATCACCTGCTAGCCGTTAAGGAAAACATCATGAGGAGACAGAGTTCAGTTATACAAGTGTTAGATGGTGGTAGACTTCATTGTCATGTCATGTCAGATACCTATAAGTGACTTGACAAAAATCTGACACAAGTTTTATCTATAACACTCTCAATAAGAAGTAGGTATATTTTAACAAAAATTTTGAGACAACTTGATGTAGAGTTGTTTTTGAGTATCCATCCATACTTCTATATCTATAGAAGTGTTATTATGGTAGTTGACAGAGTGTTGGTGTTGCAGTAGTCCATGGGCAGCGGTGATCGCTTACCATCAGGTGACCTGCATGCTCGTTTGTCGCCCTATGTTATAAAAAAAAAACTTAATTTTATGAATGTTTGTCCACGGCTAGACTGCTGGACCGATTTTGATGAAATTTGGTATGGATATAGTTGAAGACCCAGGGTCAAACATAGGCTACTTTTTTTTCAATAATCAACCCCCAAGGGGTTGAAGTGGGGGGTCGAAGTATTAAAATATACTTTTACTAAAGAGTCGCGGGGCAACAGTTTTTTTTTTCTCTAGCTTATTGAAGTGTCCCACTGCTGGGCAAAGGCCTGGGGCAACAGTTATTTACAAATAAAACTAGAAACATAATTTCTCTGTGTAGTAGAAGTTAATACCTAGCGACTAATTAAGGAAATTGATTGACTAATGTTATCCTCAATCTTTTGATTACACTGATAAAATAAATGACAATTTTTACTACTTAATGAAGATAGTAATTTATTAGACCTGTTTAATTTTATTTATCATATTAGCTTGTTATCATTGTTAAACTATAACTATGTAAGAGGTACTAAATCTTTTTATCCTACTGACCATAATTGACTTTTTTACAGTATAAGTAAAGACCATTTATTCATAATTGTCCTATTATGTAAACAATCTTAACATGTCTTTTTATGATTTTACAACAATATAAATTAAAATAGACTTTTTAGGAAATTACTTTTGTGGTTAATAAATGTTTTACTTCAGAAAGTTTACGTTTAAACTAATATTTGATTTATTTTCAACACAATTCATAAAAAAGTACTGTGAAGATTGTTTACATAATAGGACAATTAAGAAAAAATATGGCAATGCTTTTAAGTCCTTCAATATCTCATCTAGGCAATAGCTCTCTGCTTCGTCCGCGTAAATATCATTATTCACCCTAATTTCCAAATCCTGTCTTTCCCTTACTCGGATTTTGCGACCTTCTCTACCAGTTATAGTATTACGCAATTGAAATCACGTCACGCTTTGATAAAGAAATCTGACCTATGTCCCAGTTATTGAGAAAGATGTGTGCGAATCAAGACGCGATGTGCAATTCATTACATAATTCTTTTGTTTAACCTACACAAAGATGGGATTGATGGGCCATCATCATTTCGAGTCGAAACGGCAAAAATTATATTTTCTTTGACCTGTATTTGGCCACTTCCACCGCCTTATCGTTACTCACATTCTGCAGGCCTACCATGAACTCTTAATGCGATCCAATTTAGGACCTAAATTGAACTGGGGCCCTATTTTTGAAAGCGTGACATACCAACGTAAACTAATAGACTATTATGTCGCGCATAATATGAGCGGAAATTGTGTCTCGCATTATTTTCATATCACTTCCAACATAATTGTGAGAGTAATTTCAAAAATATACAGAATAATTGATCGAATGATTTTTCATTAGACATCAATTATTCTGTATATTTTTGAAATAACTCGTCTAAAAATTTTGTTAGAAGTGATACCTATGAAAATAATGCGAGACACAATTTCCGCTCATATTTTGCGCGACATTACCTATAGTCTATTAGTTTTCGTTAATATGACACGCTTTCAAAAATAGGGCCCCAGTTCAATTTAGGTCCTAAACTGAATCGCAATAAGAGTTAATGGTAGGCCTGCTGGTCTTACAAGGTACAGGAGGTAGGGCAGTTGGGGCATGTAAAAAAATGAGTCCTAGATTGGACGGCTCTACAAACACATAGGATGATTGATTGGTGACTTTGTGTAGGCTTGGCCCTCGTTTTGCATCCGAAAGGCGCTGAATCTCAGCGTGAAATCGATAGAAAGCATCTGCCGTGGGTCCGTTGGACTCACACTGTGGACTCACAGCACAGGGCGGGCGCTTTATAGAAACGGCGCGTCAAATATACCTCCTACTATCAAATATACCTATTACTACTACAAATGAAACTATATCCGTGAATACGTCAGAAACACGACAATGTGTGACGTGGGAAAAGTGCGGGAGGTGCAGTGAATTGCCGCCGATATTGCCGGAGGGGCAGGGAGTTTCCTTTCTGTACGTAGTACTTATATTAATTCTGTGCTCACATACAGAGACGAGCACACACAGAGCTGCAGACAAATATCTGTGACAAATAGTACAAATGTCCGCGCTGGAAATCGAACCCAGGACCTCCAGATCAGGGTTGTTGCTGATGCATAATTTTGTCACATCAGCGGATGCTGATGCTGATGCTGATTTTGTTTCTTTTTTTCTAAAATGTGCTCATTATTATGATTTTTTATATAAATATTACATTTTCTTGGCTTATGTATTTCAATAAAATAGGAAAAAAAAAATCTGTAAGTTTTAATTAACCGAAAAACAAAAATACTTTATATTACTCAATACTTAACCTAAGTATTATCAATATTGAAATTGTATTAAAGGTAAATTATATTTTAAAAACAATAGTTGAGCTGCTTTTTCAGCTTGTAATCTGTTTCGGGAAGGTTTGTATATAATTCCGGCACTGCTGAATAATTGTTCGCTGGGAATACTTGCAGGCGGAGGTGACAGGAATCTCCGAGCTACTCAGCATCAGCATCAGCAACGATCATTGCGGATGATGATTCTGATGCTGATGTGTAAAATGAAGCTGATGATCAGCTGATGCTGATGCTGATATTCGCAACAACCCTGCTCCAGATGGCGGACAAGTGGTGTTCGACCACCACGACGCCAACGGCGGTCGTCAAAAGAAAGAAGGCAATCCGAGATATAGCGGACGGTTCACAGACCGTCCTATACAAGCTTTTTGTGTATTCAGATTAAAATAACAATATGCCCGTATATTGATACGAATATCGTAATAAGACTCCCATTATGATAATGCTCACATCTGTTGGTGATTCATGTCCAAAGAATGATTCATATTGTATTGGATTAATGTATATAATGTGAGAGGAAGTCGACTGGCAACTATAAATATTATAAATGCGAAAGATTATGTTATGACGATATTTAAATAGGTAGGATGTATTACAGCTTCACGCCATCCATAGGTATCTGCTGAACGGATTTCGATGGATTTGGTGGGTTGGTAGGTATTATTACAAGGCGGTCTTTATGATACCGCCTTCTCTTTGTATAAATTCTACATTTTAAATCAATAATTTGCTGTCCAATCAGTTCTTAATTGTAAACACATAATACTTTACACAATTTAACCTAATATTAATAACTATGTATAACTAGCTTTCGCCCGCGTGAATTTCCCACGGGAACAGTGCTTTTTCCCGGGATGAAAGGTACCCTCAATGACATTCTGGTACCCTATGTCCTTCTCCGTACTTCCAGCTATGTGTATGCGAAATTTCAGGAAGATTGGTTCAGTAGATAAAGCGTGAAGAGGTAACAAACAAACTCACTTTCGCATTTATAATATTAGTTAGGATTAGGTATTCTACTTTTATTGTAATCAGGCCCTTGATTCTACAAACTACAAACGTAGATGTCGTGCCTCAGTTGTGTCTCAAAAGCCAAAAAAATCGTAACAAAACATAGAAGTCTTACAGAGATCCTGTCACTTTATTTCAATTTCTTTGGCTTTTGAGACACAAATGAGACACGACTAGAGATGGGCATTTACCCGATAAATTTCCGAGACTCGGAAATTTATCCATTTATACCCATATTTTCCCAGGAATTTTTAATTTATACCGGGTAAAAATTAAAATCAATTAAAATGTTTGTAATGACGATATTTTACAATATATCGTTAAGATTTATTATGAAATAAGCACATATTTAGTTTTTAAATTAAGTACTGTGTATAAAAGTACTTATAAAGTGTACAATTTACGTTTTGGTTACAAAAAAGACCTGACAAGATATAGGTATCTTTATTCTGACTCATTCGCAGCCAACTGGTTTTAGACGATAAATGTTATGCCGGGGCGACGAACAAGTTTGCCAAATGCCGGAATTCTATTGAACGGCTAGGCGATCATCGAATCGTAAGGCCCGCCTTACACGAATGTCAGCCAACTTAATTACACTCTCTCTCTCTCTGTCAGAGGAAAGACGTCCACTGCTGGACAAAGGCCTCCCCCAAGGATTTCCATAACGACCGGATGCGGGCAGCGCAGGACCGGTCGTTATGGAACTTAATTACTAACTCTCTCAAAAACACGCTTGCATAAAATTTTCTCGATAGAAAAATATTGCGAAGTTACCTCCAAATCCTAACTAATATTATAAATGTGAAAGTGAGTTTGTTTGTTACCTCTTCACGCTTTATCTACTCAACCAATCTTCCTATTTCACATACACGTAGTTAGAAGTACTGAGAAGGACATAGGATACTTTTCATCCCGGGAAAAAGCACTGTTCCCGAAGGAAATTCACGCGGGCGAAGCTGCGGGCAAAAGTTAGTCTATAATACAACTGAAGATGTTTTGATTTTTTTGTTAATTCTACTTTAAACAGCCATATACTAAAAATGCATCATTATTTTCAAAATATTATTTGAATACATATGATTTTAAATCTGTTGTTTATGTTTTTTTAATATTTGAACCGAAAACAACTAGTTATTTATCTTCCTTATAATCAAAACACACCTAATATTTATACTTTAATTATTATTTTATCAGTATTAAAGAAAATAAGGATAATTTACTTTCATTTTAATTTCTTCCCGGTATAAATAAAAAATATCGGGTATAAATGGGTATAAATTATTTTTTACCAATTCTACCCATTCTTTCCCATTTTTACCTTCCGGAAATTTATCCAAGCGCCCATCTCTAGACACGACATCGACGTTTGTTATTAGTAGAATCGGCCCCCAGGCCTTCTGCCGCCTGCTAGTATCAACGCTTCGTATATTTGCTCAGGTGTAAATACCTAAAATCATGTACTAACTAAAATATACCAAATATACGAAGCGTTGACGATAGGTTTACAAAGTAGAATTATGTTACATAGTTATTAAATAATTAATAACCGTTGATCGATTTCGCCCGCATTATACGTACCATGTTGCATATTGGTATTCGGCGCCAGAAAGGAGATCATCAATTTGGGTCATATTTATAGGCCATGGCCTTAAAAGACAGCAAAATGATACCATGTTACATGTATAATACGAGTCGGTACTTATACAAAACATACTTGATATGACACTAGTACGTATATTTGCACAGGTGAACTCAAATCCTATATCTAATACTACGAGCTAGCTAGCCTAGCTAGCTTTTATCCGCTGCTGGGTAGGTAGGTAAGATTAGGTACCTACTTTAAAATTAACAAATGAATGACTAGGTATTCATTCGTCATTCCTACTCATACCAACAACGAGGTAACTTCCTATCACGTAAAAAGGCCGCTGGTAGGGTGAGGAGGGGTTGAAACTTGCGCATGGGTACGACGGATGAGACTCGCCCGGCCCGCTCACCACATAGACCGATATATCGCCTACTGCGCAGCTTAATCGCCAGCGGACTTTTTACATGACGGCAACTATAGTCAAGTCTGACTACGTACTTGGTATTTTGAGATGAAGATTAGAATTACACTGATAACACCCCATTAGTGTAATTCTAATCTTGATATGTAAAGAATTAAATAGAAAATTACTCCGTTCCAGGTACCAAGCGACCGTGCTAGCGCTCACGTACTTCACGTACATGACGTACCACCTGACGCGCAAGCCGATCTCAGTGGTCAAGAGTGTGTTGCACAGGAACTGCAGCGAGCTGCCGCCGCCGCCGGGCGTCGACCCCAGTGACGACCAGTGGTGCAACTGGGCGCCTTTCAGTGAGACTCTCATGTTTATAGTTCTGTTTCTATCGTTACTCATCTCGTGCCTTCTCCCTCTAACCGATCTCAGTGGTCAAGAGTGTGCTGCACAGGAACTGCAGCGAGCTGCCGCCGCCGCCGGGCGTCGACCCCAGTGACGACCAGTGGTGCAACTGGGCGCCTTTCAGTGAGACTCTCATGTTTATAGTTCTGTTTCTATCGTTACTCATCTCGTGCCTTCTCCCTCTAACCGATCTCAGTGGTCAAGAGTGTGCTGCACAGGAACTGCAGCGAGCTGCCGCCGCCGCCGGGCGTCGACCCCAGTGACGACCAGTGGTGTAACTGGGCGCCTTTCAGTGAGACTCTTGTTTATAGTTCTGTCTCGTTCGTTACTCATCCTCGTGCCTTCTTCCTCTAACCGATCTCGGTGGTCAAGAGTGTACTGCACAGGAACAATGACGACCAGTGGTGTAACTGGGCGCCTTTCAGTGAGACTCTCATGTTTATAGTTCTGTCTCGTTCGTTACTCATCTCGTGCCTTCTCCCTCTAACCGATCTCGATAGTCAAGTGCTGCACAGGAACAATAACGACCAGTGGTGCAACTGGGCGCCTTTCAGTGAGACTCTTGTTTATAGTTCTGTCTCGTTCGTTACTCATCCTCGTGCCTTCTTCCTCTAACCGATCTCGGTGGTCAAGAGTGTACTGCACAGGAACAATGACGACCAGTGGTGCAACTGGGCGCCTTTCTATGAGACTTTCTTTCTATTTTCTTGTAGTAGATACTGCTTTCTCTTGTTTTTTCAAAGTTACTCATTTCTCTGTATAGTTACTCTCTGCCTGTTTATCACTAAGCTATTCTCTGTCTTCCTCTGTATCTTCCATCTCTTTCGCGGTCTCAAGGCCTTCAAGCATCCTATCCTACTAATATTATAAATGCGAAAGTTTGGATTTGAGTTTGTGAATTTGTGACGATGTTTGTTACTCAATCACGCAAAATCTACTTGAACTACGTTTAGAAAAACACCGGGAATAGCTCATATGGTTTTATCCCGAAATTGCCACGGGAGCGAAGCCCCAGGGCGCGGTAGTATTCACATATTTTTATTTAGGTTTGTCATTAATTAGAATGAGAAATGTTGTAAGTTTCTCTCTTTCTTTCTTTTTTATAAAATAGGGCGGCAAACGAGCAAGCGGGTCACCCGATGGTAAGCGATCACCGCTGCCCAAGGACAATTGCAACACCAGGGGTATCACAAGAGTGTTGCCGGCTGCTTTTGTTTCTTGTTTTTCATTTTCTGTTTCTGTGAAGCGTGTGTTGCAAAGTCACCTAGATATTAGTATTGTTTGATTACTGTCTATTGATGAACGCCATTATTTCCAGACACGACCGACGCGAACACCCTGCTGGGCACGCTGGACTCGGCGTTCCTGTTCTCGTACGCGGGCGCCATGTTTGTTTCGGGTGAGTCGAGCTGTGGTTAAAGAAATTTTTATTTTCTCAAAGAAATTTACATTTCACTTATAGAGAAACTTAATAGCTAAATGTAATACATTTGTAATTACGTAAGGTTAATGTGAGCATTCGAAGTAAAGTTATATAAAATAATGTGGGTAGTCGTTGCCAATCTTCAACACAAAACAAGATAACACAAAGAATACTGATCCATCTATAGAGCGCGCATAGATTCAAACCCGACCGCCCAAGAAGTATACAATACATGTAATAGTAATGTAATAGTCTTTCTTAAACTTTTGTGCTTCAATTAGGTACATAACTATATATTCTTTATTTTATAAGTACATATTTATTTAGGCTTATCTTTACATTAATTTGGTGTATCGTTAGAATCTCTATTTTATTGTGAGTAATATCTGTATACTTCAAAATACACCAGTTAATTTATTTTCAGAATAGAGGACACATGCAAAATAGTAATTTAGTTATACTAACGTAACGAAAAATGTAATACCGTATCTGTATGTTATAGATAAATTTATATACTGAGTTACTACAGATATATTAATTAGTGGTCAAACAAAACATATTCAATACTCCCCGCTATGATTGCGCGCGCTCTAGGACGTAAAGAGAACTAGTATCAACACTATGATCACAGTCTATTGAGTGTCGAGTCCACAGCGCACAGAGCCGTATTTGGGCCGGGTTTTTTTGGAGGTGAAATGATTTTTGGTGTTCCTTTTACATATTTGATTGCAAGTCCGGCTCACTTTAAAAATACCAATCGAATAAGTGGCGTCTTAATATGACTAAACTAACTATTATTACAGATTACTAAATAGTTACTTCTATTATGGCGCAGCGACCCAAAATGAGTCTTGGTCTCCGATACTCGTAAAAAGGACCTCCTTTTGGGTCTGTCCTGCGCCATCTGCTGCCAGTCAGCGTGCAGATCGCGCAACAAACATAACCATTTTTATTATCTGTGTGTTCGTCAATTTCTATGAAATCTGTGTGAATGAGGGATTTTCCGACACCAAAATAAAAAAAAAATAGTTCCAGATGACTTCATAGATGGCGCTTAAGCAAAGGCGAGAGAAAAAGTTCCATACAAAGTACTCTTGGCGGGGACGCCCTAAGTTATTTTTTTAAATGAAAAATTAATAAATGACAAAGTGCTTTTAATAATTACGAAATTAAGACAAACAAATCAATGTTAACTTAAAGAATATGAAAAAGAAACGTGGTTCACGTGACTCGCAGCGATATTGACACGACGACGATCTCGAACAAAGTGGGCGCGCGCCAGGTAGGCGCCGCGTTATGTAGGGTAGCAATTTTTATTTTTGTTGAGCCGTCAACAGTACATAATATCTCGATGCATACAAACAGCAAAATTTTATTTAAAAAAAAAATAAACCTTAGTAACAAAAACATCTAAAAAGTTGATACTTTTTAGATGTTTTTGTTACTAAGGTAATTGTATCTAAAAAATATCTTCTTGATGTGAACACAGCATGCACAAAAAAAAAATAAACATTTCTGCACTCTGAAAAACTAAAAATAGGCGGGGCATTTAAATTTTTTTTACCGACAAATTCCTACAACCATGATTCTCATACTTAACATTATTTTGATGTTTTTAGACATCCTTATATTAAAAAAAAAGAATTTTGATGATCCGATATGAAATGGGAGGGGTAAATACCCTATACTGAATTGCTCGTAAACAAAAAAGTTTACAATAGAGATTACTGTTCACAATTAATTAATAAGACTTCATTTACCTGTAAATAAAAGTTGGCCGGTTTATAATAAGGCTTTCTAGTCATAAAATGTATTTTTAACGTTATAAAAAATAAAATTCTTTTATTTCAGGCAGAACCCATAGTAAATATAAAAATATGCCATAAATGTCAATATGGTTTTTATTTAATTACAGGAAATCGGGTTCATAAACATGAGTCGTTTTTTAAAATTAAGATTGAATAATTCACATTACGTACGAATATACAATTTTCTCGACTGTAGAATTTAAAAAAAAAATTAAAAGTTAATAAAAAAAAACTGTTGTAGTCACCCTTATAAAAATTGAGGATATGGTTCATTACAATAGTATACGAATAATATATAAAAGTCACCATTGCTGGATTTTTTGTTTTTAAAGTATATACAGGATGTTTTTAAAGTATAAAAATTACAACTCATTAAAAAATCCATTTCGGATTGTTATTTATTGGTGATTTTTTAAATCAAGCTTTTATTATTTGTAAGGAAACATGTAACAAAAAATCACCCTGATAGGATTTTTTGTTTGAAAGTTATAACAATATGAGTCTTATAATAGCGTTTAAAAAAAAACGGCGGTGGTGATTTTTTTTTTACACTTAAATTTGCAGTTGTGATATCATAATCTATGTAGTTTATAAAAATCACCATCGTAGGATTTAATGTGACCACCTCCATACAACTGAAAATTCACAGCCCCGACTAAAACTAAAATTAAAACTAGGTATTTTACAAAAATGTAGAATAAAAATTTAGGATTTTGGAAAAAAAAATTTTTTTTTTTTAATCTGTTTACATCATTAAGCATAGAGATTTTTATTGAATTGGCTGCTGCACTAAATATGTCAAATTGAGAAGAGGCATTATTATATTCGGAACACATACGATTAATAGGAGAATTTTCCAAATAAAGAGTATGGGTAACTGGGACATAAAATGTTTTCCTGTTATGAAGTCGACTACTTGAACGTGGGATAGAAATATTAATCATTTGGAGTAAATTTGGACTGTCAACGAAAATTAATAATATAAAATAAATAAAATACCTCCCCTTCCCCTAGGAATGGTGGCGGAGCGCGTGGACCTCCGCTACTTCCTATCACTAGGGATGCTGTTCTCAGCCGCCTTCTGCTATCTGTTCGGCATCGCGAAGACATACGGCATACACAACATCTCCTACTATCTCTTAGTGCAGGTCAGTGAAACTTGATCTTAATTTACAAAGTGACATTCTATCAATCAACCAATCTTTACTTGCAAGATTTTAAGAAGAACATTTTATCCACCAGCTAAATTTTCTCAGCAGGCGTGGTTTTTGTAGAATGATAGAAGTTGGTGGAACAGAGCATAGAGCTAGAATTTTTTTTTTAAATTTTACTTAGAGACCCAGACAGCTTAGGAAGCGGAATGTCAAACATGGTTTGAAAAAATTGAATTTGGAGCTCACTATTATGAACGTTTTTGGGCTTCATTTGACAATCAAGTTTATATGTCTATTAAATATTGATTTATTTTCTATGTCTATGTAACAGAGGAAATTTTCAGAATAAATGTAAATACAAATTGGCCGATCAGCTGATCCCACTTAGTTTGTTTGTTTGTAAACTCTTTATTGCACATACACATAAGAAAAAAAATACAGAAGATAGTGAAACAAAAAGCGAGGTGTACAATGGCGGATTTATCCTAAAAGGGATTTCTTCCAGTCAACCAAGTAAAGGTATCTTTAAATGAAATAAAAAGTATGGGAGAGAAAAAACAATTACACCATTTGCTATAGTTGTTCTTTAGAAGCCTACTTAGTTTCATCACACAAACCTGCTGCAAAAATTAAGCTGATGGATAAAATATCATCTTGTGGAAATACGTTTCATCATTTCGGCCATCCCACCGCTGCCACCGCTGCTCTGCCGCTGTTATACTCTTGTGAACCTTATAACTTAGTAATAAGGTTGAATTTCCAGGCTAGGGCAGGTATAGCTCAGATCACGGGCTGGCCTGTCACGGTCGCCATATCGGCAAATGGTCCGGGCACACAACTAACCTTTTTTCGTTAGTCTCGAATTTGCTTCTATATGATACCAGAATATTCTAACAGAAAAACAAACAAGCGTAAACCTTACGAGGCTAGTAATAAAGTTGAATTTCCAGGCTGGGGCGGGTATAGCACAGACAACTGGCTGGCCTGGCACGGTCGCCATAGTTGGCAAGTGGTTCGGGCACACGAAGAAGGGACTTATATTCGGTATTTGGAATTCGCATACGTCGCTTGGTAATATACTGGGTAAGTCGATTTCTCTTATTTAAAAATTCTAAAGCAATATGCATTGAAAAGATGGTGGCTAAGTTGCCGAAAGGTACCAGGTTCGAATCCTACTCGTGCCATATAAATTTAAATATCAATCTGACTCATGTACGTACATTGTAAAACGATGGCTTAGAGTGAAAACCTCGGATGTTTCTTTTGCCAAAGAACACACATCCGAGGTTTTCACTCTAAGCCATCGATATGTAGTAGCTTCTCGTGCAACATGAGTTTGTATACTAATGTGACTTATGTATAGTAGCTTTCACTGACCATTACTTGTTTCCGGTGAAGGAAAACATCGTGAAGTATTATAATATAACTGATTAATTCACTAGTGTGTAAACGACTGCCATTAGATGGCGGTACTTGTCAAGTCATGTCAGATGCCTTTGGGCGACTTGAGAAAAATCTGACAATCCCGGAATAAAGCATTGTTCCCGTGGGAAATTCACGCGGGCGAAGCCGCGGGCGAAAGCTAGTTAAATATAAATTACTTGTAAATTCGAAATATTTTTTTAAACAACAGTTATTTATACATTCTTTGGAAAAAATGCAGCAGTGTAGTGTGCTGCGCCGCCTTCCTTCGCCTATCTTAGCTTTAAGTAATTTTCTGACGTCAACTAACAAAAAAAAGTATACGACGATTTAAAAATGCTATTTTTTAGCCCATTTAATCATTCATAAAATCATTTTCATTTTATTTAATTCCCCATAGGCACGCTAATGGCGGCCGCGTTCGTAGAAAAAGACTGGGCGCTGTCGTTCATATACCCGGCGGTGGTGATGGCCGCCGTCGGGGTCGTCGTGTTCCTGTTCCTGCCGCCCGAACCGAGGTGTGTCGGGGTCGTGCTGCCCATAGCCGGGGACAGGGAGGTCGGTATTTGCTGTTTTTTTCATTCACTCTTTCATTCATTCTGATTTTCATTCATTCACTCTTTTTGTGCCCGCCGCCGGTGACAGCGAGATCTGTATTTGCTCCTTCATTCATTCACTTAATCATAATAAATGGATTTCATTTAATCGTAAAAGTTGGGTTAGTATTTCGTCATTCGTTCATTCATATTTCTCTATTATTAACTCATTTCACGGGTAATATCTTTACTTTCATTCGGTCATTCGTTCATTCAATTTGCTCGTTCTTTACACTTAATCATCCACTCTTTTCTCGAAGCGAGAAATGTCGAGAAAAATTAAAAATAATAACAGTTATTTATCTATCTATAATTGTTCCAGTACCGACCATCGCGATCTGACGACGAAGAAGACGCGACAGAAGTGATAGTGGGTGATCAGGTATGTACACACAACCTCGCATTTCAGCAGTTGGCTAACCTCATCTCACTGTAGTTAGACTATTAACATGCACCGTACTAACTCACTACCACTTTGCCTACTTAATTAATTTATTGAATTAATTACTTTATTGTTTTGGGAAAAGAAGTGATAATTTAAATTATGTTACGTTTCAATATTTTCAGTTCACTGACGGACATAGATATCATAGATCCACGTTAAACTTTTAAAAGAAACCTGCAAAACATCAATCTCTTTAGACCAGAAAGAAAATAATGCCAGATTCAAATCAAAGTCTATTGTTTTTATTTAAGTAGGCTTAAAAATAGGTTTTAGGTTTAGAATAGCTTTATTCTCATAAGAATTACATGAAAAGTAATTCGCTTTCTGAGAGAGCTCAATATTTACAAAAATAATTCAATGAGCATGCTTTTTACAATGCACTAAATATAACAAAAATAGCACTTATAAATCGTATAATATTCTTGTTTTGTAGTTAGTTGACGTCATAAAATTACATTAGTTACCACCGGTTATCTTAAATTCTGTAGGAATTACAACATTCACCGAATAGTTTTAGTTAATATGAAATCTACGTTAATCTGTACTCGTATACCGATACTGATATTGTTATTTGGATTTATTTGATGAATGAATGATAAGTAAAGTATAAAATGTATTTATTCTCCAAAACATGGTGAAGAAAGTTAGTAATTACAGAATTTATACTGTACATTTACCAAAACTGTAAGGAGACTGAAGCCTGTATTAGGCAAGCCTGTATCACAGTGCTCCAGGGCACTAGTGTACAAAGAAATGTGACCCCTCAAAAGTCTGAGACTTATGATGTTTAGGATAAACTTGGTGCCCGTTAGGCAATCATTGGTCATCTTAATATTACTATTATAACATACTATTCTAACATGTACACTTGTATGGTCATAAATCCCACGTAACTCACATTACCCCACATTCCCGCACTCCGCCAGCAGTAACACACAGTAACCGCATGTCCACAGACGGCGAGCCTCCGGCCCGGCCGGCACTCCGCCAATACACCGGTGAGTAACGCTAACCAATATCCAATAAAATCCATTTATTCTTACCAGTCCTATCATGTAAACAATCTTCACAGTACTTTTTGTTAAATTTTGTTGAAAATAAATCAAATATTAGTTCAAACCTAAACATTCTGAAGTAAAACATTTATTAACCATGAAAATAATTTCCTAAAAAGGCTATTTTAATTTATATTGTTGTAAAATCATAAAAAGACATGGTAAGATTGTTTGCATGATAAGACTGGTAAGAATAAATGGAGTTTAGGTATGGGTGCCTGAAAAGCGTTGTCTTCAACTCATAGTATTGGGGATATCTCATGATGAGGCATCCCTTTGCCTACTTTTGTGCAATTTAGATATAAGAAAGAATGACTTTTTATTTATTATTGACTAGCTTTTGCCCGCGGCTTCGCCCGCGTAAATTTCCCACGGAAACTGTGCTTTTTCCCGGGATGAAAGGTACCCTATGTCCTTCTCCGTACTTCCAGCTATGTGTATGCGAAATTTCAGGAAGATTGGTTCAGTAGATAAAGCGTGAAGAGGTAACAAACAAACAAACTCACTTTCGCATTTATAATATTAGTTAGGATTTATTCTACACATTATGCATCATTGTAAACTTAGATCTGTGATCTTGAAGCCGGAAGCACACGTCAGTTTATTTCCTTGCGGAAATTTCAGATCCGGAGTTCCGAATGCACGCTTTTCAAAATGTTCAAAAGGGCGCACGCACACGTCCATTTTTTTTTCCGAACGGAAAACGTAACGATCTGAAATTTCCGCACGGAAATAAACAGACGTGTGCGGCCAGATTTATTCGTTGAAAAAGAAATCAGCAGTAGGTATTATAAAATGTATGGAACAGCTGTTTTTTTTTTTGAGATTTCAGAGTCTGTCCCATACAAAAAGATGCTCATATTCATAAGTACTTTCACCTCTAGGAAGGTTGTGAGTGTTTTACAAATCATCCTGTATAAATGTTAAAAATTGTGGGAACGGACGTTCATAGATAAGCGCTTTTCAAGTTTATAATATGAGTGTACAGTCGACCGCACCTCAAGTTACCACCCTGCATGATCTCTTATGCCGCGGCCGCAGAGTCGAATTTGCAATGAATTTGAGTAGGTTGATGTGCTGTTGACTGTACATTAGGTAGGATAGATTAAATCTTTATTACTTTCTTTATTTAGCAGTAGCGCCTGAGCGAGCAGTACTGGGCCGTCTGTCACGTCTGAAAGACGGTCCTAACCCGCCTTTAAAATGACTTCCGTATGAAGTCGAAACTAGTCGGCGGTTCCGGCTAGTTTCGACACGCGTGAGTGCCCCTATTAAAAATCATTATGACTATTTCTCACATTACTTTTAATCAGCTTAAATTCTATAAGTTATCAAACAAATGTACATTCCAGCACCAAGAGGAACCATCGGAACACACCGCCCTCCTCTCCCCCGCAGCGGCTCGTCCTCCTCTAGCGCCATCTCGCTCTCGCGCGCCGTGTCCATCCCGGGCGTCATGGAGTTCTCCCTCTCCCTCTTCTTCGCCAAACTCGTCTCGTACACGTTCCTGTACTGGCTGCCGCTGTACATCAACACTTCCAGTGAGTAATGTAGTTTGGTAAGATTTTCCGACTAGTTTATATACTTCAACTCTTCTAGTAACTATAGGTTAGTAAGCTATGCCGACTAATCTATCTCTATACATAAACACTTCTAGTGAGTAACGTAGTTTGGTAAGTTTTCCTGACTAGTCTCTACACTTCAACACTTCTTAGTAATTATATGTCGACTAGTCTCTATGGGCTGCCTCTGCATCTATATTTTGGCGGGAGCCCGGTCCCGAATCAGGAGGGGCCGAGTTCAGAAATGATGACCAGACCGGTCAGCACAGTTAATTTTACATTAGCTTCACGAAAAAGACTATGTGGGCACAATTAACTAACTCAGATCATATTAACTGTCAGGATGAGGGTATTTCTAAAATAACATGCTCAGCTAGTAAAAGACAGGGTTGTGAACCCCTATTTCAGGTTGCAGCCCAAAAAACCCAGCGGTTCCTCGGATGAACTCGGATTACTAAACCATCCAACACTAACCCTCAAACACTACACAGGACAATGACCATGAAATACAAAGAATACCTTTTAAAACTCACTGTTGTAGCAAGGCGCACCTCCACGCGCCTGCGGTGACCTAACCTAACCAGGATTATCACTACACGGCTGACCTAATTTAAATAATCAAGCTAACTGCCAGAGAGCATATCTGACCGCACCGCACCCGTGTCAAACCCGTACTACTACTCTTTCTGTTCACACAATTTGACTGTTTTATCGACTCACTGAGTACAAATTAATTAGAGAGCAGATATTAACTTCAACAAATTAGTTATTAATCAGATATTTCCCTTTCTAAATTTTATTCTCCGACATATACATCAACACTTTTAGTTAGTAACGTAGTTTGGTAAGTTATGCCGACTAGTCTCTATTGGCTGCCTCTACTTATATACATCAACACTTCCATTAAGTAACTGTATACTTTGGTAAGCTATGCCGACTAAATAAGCGTGTTGTTCACATTTAGTTCTAAATAAACATTGATTATTTTATGCTATTAACTACACAAATATCTTAAATCAGGGTTAATACTATGCTGGCTGATAAATATTCTATTTGGTTAACAATCTTAAATTATTGTTGTTTTGTTTCTTTTTCCTAGTAATCTTTCATTTGTGGAGTGATATTTGTTATCTCTTTTTACACGACTGACCAAAAAAGGAGTTATGTTTTCCTCATGTTTTGTTAGGGTTCATGTATGTATGTAAGTTTCTTTATTTCACCATAGGTCCTGAACGGCTTAACAGATTTTGATGTGAGAGGTTTTTTAATAATTAGCTTTAATTTTAAAGTGTTCATGCAAAAATGAGATTTCTTGAAGAGGACATAACGCGCTGAGTCGAACTTCGTCATCACATAATGTTGCCCCCCCTCCTTCAGCGCACCTGACGCCCAAGCAGTCAGGCGACTTGAGCACGGCATTCGACATGGGCGGCGTGGCGGGCGCGATCGCGGCCGGGCTCGTGGCCGACTGCTGCGGCTGTCCCGGGCTCGTGTGCGTCGCCTTCTACACCGCCAGCGCGCCCGTTGTGAGACACACTTTATGTTGCCCCTCCCTCCCTCAGCACCCTTTTTATGAAGCTTTATTGATTTACTAGCTTGTGTCCGCGGCTTCGGAACAGTACTTCTTCCAGGGATGAAAGTGTCTTTCTCAGTATTTTAATTATGTGTATGCGAAATTTCAGGACGATTGGTTCAGTAGATAAAGCAGGAAACGAACCAATAAACAAAAAACTCACTTTTTCGCATTTATAATAGTAGAATATATTTGAAAATTGCAATCTATATGAAATCTTGCGTTCTGAAGTCGTAATTTTTTGGCAGTTACTAGCGTACCAGCGGTGGGGCGCGAGCTCGTACTGGCTGAACGTGTCGCTGCTGGCGCTGGCCGGCGCGCTCGTCAACGCGCCCTACTCGCTCATCACCACCGCCGTCAGCACCGAGCTTGGTAAGCTGTGCCGACTAAATACAAATCACTACATATAATAAAACTATAACTGGTCTGTACATGGAAGATTTTTAAGAAAAAAGATTATGAGAGGTCTTTATGGGGCCAATAAAAGCTAAAACCAATTTTTGTAGTATTTTTGTTTGTCTGTCTTTCTGTCTGTCTGTATGTTTGTACGCGCATCGCGCAAAAATTACTGGACCAAATTTGATGCGGTTTTCACTGTTGTATTATAGAAGGTCGACTTAAAATCTAGCGTAAGTTTCATCTTGATACCTGAGATATGAGCAGACGAAGTCGCGGGCACAGGCTAGTTAATATTATAACTGAATTTTCATTATGATTTTTAATACGCTCACGTGTGTTGTTAGTCGGGTCCCCCGACTAGTTTCAATCAAAATAATTGATTGTGTTTGATAATTCTGACCGACTATTCAAAACTCATCCATCTTATTTTATTTATTGAGTATTTATAAACTGAATTATCTATGTATTTTGAAACCAATGGCTAAATTTTCGCAGCAGATTTAGTTGATGAAATTGAGCAGGTTTCCAAAATAATCTATCTAAAAAAAATTTTTGCTTCTCATACAAACTTACATAGACTTAGTATGGAAATTTTATGTTATTCTTTTACTTTAAATTTCTTTCGGACGTTGTTGTATTCATAGCATATTGTGAAAATTTAGCCAGTAGTTAAAAAATAACCCTTTTATAAACTAGAATTGTAAAAAAAAATTGTTAGTAAATTACGTTAAATTGTTCTCTCATCTCTGTTGCAAACAACGAACAAACGTTCTAAATAAATTAGTTAAATAAACGTTGTACAATAAAGATTGTCTCCAGGTACACACAGCAGCCTCGCCGGCAACTCGCAAGCTCTGGCGACGGTCACCGCCATCATCGACGGCACCGGCAGCGTCGGTGAGTGATTCCAACCGATCGTTTCACGTCTTTATTCCTTACGGTGTTTATTCTTTACAGAAAGACGGAAGATAGGGCCGCACGTTACTAAACTGGAGACCATGGATGGGACGCAGAAAACAAAGCAAACCAGCTGCCCGTTGGAGTGATGACATCGCTAAAGTTGGATGCCCATTATGGAAAAGGATCGCACAAAACCGAGAAGCTTTGCGTGCCTTAGAAGAAGTTTATGTCCTGCAGTGGATTAATTAAGCTGAAAAAGAATAAGATTCCTTACGGTGTGACAGAGCCAAGACTCGAGAGATTTGAAGGCCATCGCTTAGCTGAGTAGTGGGCTTATTGGTGGAATAGAGATTCTGATCAGTGCCAGATTGATAGCCTATCAGGGATCTTTGTCATTGCCTATGACAAGAACCCTAGTTTAAAGCATATTTCCTCGATTGAATTTTACAATTGTGCGGGAAGAGAAGCAGCTGGCATACTTTTTTTATTATTTAATAATTTGACTACATTTGACCTCTATCTTGCCTGATGGAAAGCAAAGATGAGATCTAGGGTGGTATATGCAAGCTCAAAATATGCCTATGCAATCTTGCTTTGAAAACCTCTAAATTATATTTGTCTGGAAACAGCGACGCGGGGAGAGAATTCCATACCTTAGCGGTTCCCAAGATAAAGCAGGAGGCGAACCGAGAGGTGTGGTGAGGGGCAACCACATAAGCATGTGCGGGAAGAGAAGCAGCTGGCACATTCTATGTTTTCTCTTCGCTCCCGGACCAGCTTTCTCTTAGTCTTCTTCTAGTTTTGTGCCTTTTCCCACATTAGGTGGAGTCGACTCTCCTAATTCTTTGGCACCAAGACATTCTGTCAAGGGTTGTCGAGTCGGGTAAATTTCCTTTTTGGGTAAGCTTCCTCATACTGGTCCACCACGTAGACAAGAGGCATTCTAGACCTCTTTTATTCTCTGCCTTTATGGAAGCCTCTTAGTCTAATGTTCTTTTTTTTATTTGGTCCACAAAACTGTCGTGACACACACACTTAAAAAACATAATATTCAATTAAAGTGTCAAATCTTTCTGCACTTTGAAAAACTAAAATTAAAATTATTTTACGAAAGATTACATTTGAACAATTTGGATTTTGAAACAATTTTTTTTTATCTGTTTACATTATTAAGCATAGATCTTATTACAATAAGAATTAATGTGACATCGTTGCGCAGGCGCCGCAATAGGTCCGATGCTGGCGGGCGTGGTGTCGAGCGGCGGCTCGTGGTCGCACGTGTTCTATATGCTCATCGCGTGCGATGTTTTTGCACTGCTGTTGCTGCTCAGGTGAGCTACTACTTGTTAAATATAACACTAGCTTTTGCGCGTGAATTTCCCATGGGAACAGTGCTTTTTCCCGGGATGAAAGGTACCCTATGTCCTTCTCATTACTTCTCTAACTATGTGTTTACGAAATTTCAGTAAGATTGGTTGAGTAGATAAAGCGTGCAGAGGCAACAAACAAACAAACTCACTTTCACATTTATAATATTAGTTAGGATTAGGATAGGGCGGAAAACAAACAAGCGGGTCACCTGATAGTAAGCGATCACCGTTACTCATGGACCACTGCAACACCAGGGGGTATCGCAAGAGTATAACAAATGACAATAAAGATATTTTGATTTTGAAGAGTGTTGCCGGCATTTCAAGAAAACGTAGACTATTTTTTTTGCAGGAAGTTGAAAGCATAGTTTATGTTTGTAATACTTATCAAGGTTAAAAAGGCATCGAACAAAAATATTTTTAATTTATTACCAGCACCCCGGGTTTCGCTCCCGTGGGATTGCGGGGTACCCTTTGTGCTATTCTCGGTTATATTCTTCCCGTGTACCAAATTTCATCGAAATCTGTCCAATAGGTTTTGCGCAATTATCCAGACTTCCTTATTTATATATTGATACTTAATCGACAAATACGGCTGAATAATAGAGCAATTACTCATCCAATATCCAATACATACGAAATAAATTATTTCAATTCCATAGTGCAGTGCGATTTGCTAGTGAAGACTAGCAAATATTATAGCACTGACATAAAATACAGCGGAACATTTTTTACATTAACCCTTATTCTAATAGTTATTTATATAATACGCTTTCCCGCAGGGTGGTGAAACGTGAAATTGTTAAGTTGCGACAAGAACGACGGCTGACTTCGCCGCGGGTCGTGCGGATAGAGTGAATTTAACAGAATATAGAATTAAGTAATATCTGACTTAAGTATTTAGTGAGATACCACCAAATTCCAACGGCGAACTTGTTAAGGAAGTTTTACTTCAATCGCTGCAGTTTATGGTAGTCGGCTTTACTGACTACCGACTAGTCGGTAAAGCCGACTATCCAGCCGTAACTGACAAGTCAGCCATTAGACTACACACTAATTTAAATTTTAGTGAACTACCACTATATCTTGGCTACCAAATAAGTTGGCGACTAGTCGGTAAACCCGACTAAAAGATGACAGTTAAGTCGGCGATTAGTCCGTAAAATATGCTGACTATTTAAGCCAGTCTATAAGACAGGAAGTAACTTAATATAAGATGGACAAGATTTTCACAAAAAAAAACGATATTTTTCTACTTCAATGAATCTCTTTTTTTAACAGGGATTTTTTTAGAATTGCCATTCCGACCAGACGTGGAAATATATATATACATATATGTACAGTCAATTGTATTTCTTGATACGTAACAGTGATATGTTGTGACATAATTTTTTCTATTACTATTTTTGATGACCTCCGTGGTGCAACGGTCATCATACCCGATGGCCACACTGGAGGGTTCGACCCCCGGTCGGGTCAAGATGGAAAATAATCTTTTTTTTTTGTTTATAATATGTATTTGTTATAAAATACATATAGTATTGAGTTAGTATCCCATAACACTAGTCTCGAACTTACTTTGGGGCTAACTCAATCTGTGTGATTTGTCTGCATATATTTATGTGTGTGCCCGTGTCATGATACCGTCACGCTACAGGAAGGTGACTGCTTTACCGACTAAAAATAGAAGTGAACCGACTAGTCGGTAAAGCCGACTATCCATTCAAATTTAAGTCGCTGACAAGTCAGCGATTAGACTCCAGTAGATACAGACTAAACGACATGATACGCCAAGAAGTGAATTGTTTGTAAAGTAAATAAATCGAATATTATCTAAATTGTTTATTTGTAAAGTGACCCTTATGGGGCTCTATGTGGCAGGAAATTGCGTCGATTTTGCAATGAATTTTAAGTATATAAATGCCATTGACTGTACATCAAAATATCGTTTTGTTAATTAGAAAAACAAGTATTGCATTTTTTCTTTATATTCCCTTCAAATACATACCTGTTTGGAATTTTATTTATTTAGTTAGCGAAATAATTGCGTGGTTTTATTTTAATTTTAAAATATGTGATAAATAATAATAGTACTGTCAAAATATACATAACTAACTGTGCCGCGTGGCGTCGCTTGCGGATTTTCAGGATTCCAAATAAGATAAAGATACATAAAGAACTTTATTTGTAGCAACAACACATACAGTTTCATACAACAAACAATGAAAAATAATCAAACGAAAAAATGTGTTCTTCAAATAGCCTTGAATAAGGCTGTCATACACTGAAAGATTTTTCAAATTGGTCCAAAACTTTCAGAGATGGGCTAGTTCAAACAAACACACAGTTTATTATTTTGACGTATTTTAACCTACGAATTTACCTGTTTTGAATAATGGGGCATTTTGACAGTAACTTTAAGATTCTATAAAATTCTTTATTGTGAACTATTGTTCCTATATTTCAATTTGATTTGTTTTTTTTAGATTTATTTAGAGTTAGGCCAAGAAAAAGATAATAGTTTAATAGCATTTGAGACAAGGAAAAGACCAAGGATAGAGGAGCGCGGAAGCAGGTAGACTTGCCCAGCAGTGGACACTAATAGCTAGAAAAAAAAAATTTTGGCAAATTTATTTATAATACGAAAACGCGCCAGGCGTGTCACCCAACACGCCAGGCGAGATTTCCCGTGATGTATTAAGTTGCTGCTTCTTACTAATATAGTTTTATCCTTAGAGGCATTTATTTATTTAAGAACGAAAAAGTCCATGTATCCATACTAATATTTTTCTTTGTTTGTCCTTCTTTAATGTTAAAACTATACATGATGGGTTGGAGAGTGACATAGGCCATTTTTTTCTGCGGGCAGCAGCTGACTTGGTGATAATTCTAAAAATTTTGATTATTAAATGGCGGCCCGCACCTGCTTCGCACGGATATTTATTGTACCTATAAACCACTCGAAAGATATTGTTTAAATGATAGTAAAACCCGCATCACAATCGGTTGCTAATATATAAGCGTATAGACGCCGGACGAGACTTCATTTATAATGTATTGATTGATTGATTGATGTTTTATATAAAACTATGATATTTTGGCGCGTGATAGAAAAACGAACTAATATGTAAGTTATTGTGCAGAGCAACTACGCTCTGCTGCCAGAAAATGTGGCAGCGAGAATCCGGACAAACGAAGCGGCGGGAAGAATTCTGTACCGGAACTTCACCGGGAAAAACCACCGGTAAAAAATAAGTACCGGGAAGAAATCTCCACGCGGCACCACGTTTGCCCGACTAAAACCTAAATAACTTAACGCAGTCTGCTACCACCGTAGCTTATGAAGGGAGCTACAGGGCCCTATATGATAACCTAACCTATAAATTAATTACACTTAAAAAACACTTACCAAGCTAAATCTTCTTTCTCTTCGGATCCAAACTTGAGTATCTTCGGGAAGGGGGAATTCCTAATCACCCTACCTAACCCTTGAGATCTCAATTCCCCAGGACAAATAAATAGATTTCTTCCCGTAGTTTCACTCGGGAACAGCCAGATGTGAACCGCCAGCCACGTTTCACCTCTCACAAGAAAAAGTCACCATGACGGGTACACAAACACAAAGTTCAATAGTTATTTAACAAACAGGAAATTCACAAACACAACTCAAGCTAATTAGCAATCAAAGAACGCGGAACCTCTCGCGTATTAAAAATCAAACCGATATCGCATAGGGCAATGCAACCGTCCGCGAGCCATTCGCACGAGCAGTGGTGAAAACCCCGAACGCCCTCTGGCGGCAGCAATGCGAAACGCCCGCGTTTAGTTTTACCCAATATATTACAAACATCCCCGTCCCGGTCTGAGAAGCAGACCGCTAGCTTACTCTACGGGAAGGCGGGCGAGAGAGGTCACACCTCTCCTTAAAATCGAACCGTCGACCAACACCTCAGCCACACGCGGAGTGCCATCTCCGCCAAGAATCAAACGTAATATGCGAGCTCGTCGCCAAAGCAATGAGGGCAAATTTGCCTCTTTTAACAATACTAAATCACCCTCCCTGGGAGGCTCAGTCCTGTCTGTCCACTTCACTCTTTGCTGCAGCAAATGCAAATATTCAAGCGACCAGCGACGCCAAAAGTCCTGGCTCATTTGCTGCAACATTTGAAAACGCGACAACCGATATACGCGTTCATCCTTCAACGGGTATTCGGGCAGGGCATTCAACGGCCCTCCCACCAAAAAATGACCAGGGGTGAGAGCTTCCAAGTCATTTGGATCTGGAGATAGCGGACAGAGAGGACGAGAGTTGAGGACCGCCTCAACTTTACAAAACACTGTGGCCAACTCTTCAAAAGTTAGAGCCGTTTCTCCGATAATGCGGCGGAGGTGGGTCTTTGCGGATTTCACAGCCGCTTCAAAAATCCCTCCCCAATGGGGGCAACTTGGGGGACTAAACTTCCAGGTTATTCCCCTTTGGGCAGCAATTTGACTTAAACTAGTACAATTTTTATCAATAAACACAGAAACATCCTTAAGATAATTTACAGTTCCTTTATAGTTTGTGCCATTGTCAGACCTAATAAGGGAAGGTAGACCTCGACGCGAAACAAAGCGATCCAACGCGGCGACGAAGGCCTCCGTAGTCAGAGCCGATACCACCTCCAAATGGACAGCCTTGGTGGCCAAACAAACAAATACACACAAATAGCCCTTCACAATACGGGCATTACGAAAGGGAGAAGCCTTGATCGAAAAGGGGCCGGCAAAATCGGTTCCAACGCCGTCAAACGGTCTCGAAGGTCGGATTCGATCAGCGGGCAAATCACCCATCTGTGGTTGCATCGTGGATGCCTTCAACCTATAACATGCAATACATCGAAACAGGACACTACGGATTGCTCTTCGGGCTGACAAAATCCAAAACTCGCGTTGCAAAATAGCCAACAAAGCATTGCACCCAGCATGGGCGTTACGAATGTGTCGATCAGACACCAAAAGCTGCACCAAGGGTCCGCCCTTGGGCAACAACAGAGGATGGCGAGTCTCATATGGAAGATCCGCCTTCCGGAGCCTGCCTCCAACCCGAAGAAGCCCATCCGAGTCGATGTACGGGTTCAAACGAGCGACCGCGCCCTTCAACTTAGCGCGTGCGTCGCGCAAGATACGAAGCTCTGACTCAAACCGTCCGGTCTGCACGACACGGACCCAATGCAACAATGCGCTCCGGCGCTCTTCTGCACCTGCAATCGGCTCCAACCGCTTTGCCTGTGGGTTTCTACAATTATGTATGAAACGCTTAATCCAACTGGTAACACCCAGAAGCTTATCCAAGCTGCTATACCGAGCAAGTAGCCAATCCGGCTCCGACGTCGTCTCAGCGACTACAGCATGTACACGGAGCCCAGTCAAACTCAAAGAAGTAACATCTGTCTGACAGACAGGCCAAGAAGTTTCTGATCCCATCAGCCACTCTGGACCCCACCAGAGCGGGTGTGACACCAATTCTGGTGCCGTACAACCTCGGGAGGCACAGTCCGCTGGGTTAAGCTCTCCCGGCACATGTCTCCATGTTATATCAATTCCGATATTCTGGATTTGGGAAACCCGATTTCCCACAAAAACCTCCAAGGTATGTGGGGCCGCGCGCAACCATGCAAGCGCGACCTGGCTATCCGACCAGGCGAAGATGTCTCGTATCTCGACCGTGGCCGCCAGCTCACTGGCAACGTGATGCAACAATTTAGAAAGAAGGTGAGCTCCACTCAACTCAAGCTTGGGAATAGTCAGCCTAGACCGGATGGGGGCGACCTTGCTCTTCCCTAACAAAAGCGAGACATTGACCCGGCCATCGGCGTCAACTGTCCGCATATAGACTGACGCGGCGTAGCCTCGCTCCGACGCGTCACAAAAGCCATGCAGGCTGGCTCGATATTTCCCGGGGGCAATATTCGACGAGGCAAGGCAATCCGATTGACTTCCTTAATCGATGAAAACAACTCGAGCCAATCATCCAATGGAGGACCAAACAGCGGCTCGTCCCACGAGACGCCCAAAGTCCAAAGTCTCTGAAGAAGACACTTCGCAGAGAATATCACTGGACTGATCCAACCGCTTGGATCAAACATACGAGCTATTACGGACAACACCGTTCTCTTAGTCCAGACCTTTGGTATTTCCAAGTCCACTTGGAATGTAAAAATATCGGTTAGCGGCTGGTACTGCATGCCCAGCACCGCTATCCCTGTTGGGATCATCCACATCCTCAAACAGGTGAGGGTTCTGTTGGTGATCCTCCGGGATCCCTTCTAGAACTTTAGGCTCATTGGACAACCACTTACGTAGCTCATAGCCACCCGTTTTCAATATTTCAATCAATTCATCCCGCAGTAGGAGGGCCTCCTCAATACTTTGGGCTCCGGTGCACACGTCATCTACATACAAGTCACGTGACAGCACGGAAGCCCCACGGGGAAAGCGGATCCGTTCCCGCTCTGCCAATTCAAGCAATGATCTGATGGCGATATAGGGACTAGATTTCAAACCATACGTGTTTGTGTTGAGTTCATACACCGTCACAGGATCCTCAGGGCGCTCACGCCAGAGTATCAACTGGAATCGCCTGTCCTCAGGATGTATGACTGTCTGGCGGAACATCATCCGGATGTCCGCGCCAAAAACCACTTGATGTCTTCTAAAGTTCAAGATGATGTCAATTATGTCCCTATGCAATTTGGGACCCGAATGCAAACACAGATTCAACGAAACCCCGTTCGAAGTGGGTGCGGACCCATCAAAGACAGTCCGCAACTTGCCCGTTGAGGCCTTCACCACCGCGTGGTGGGGCAAAAAATAATGCTCAGTTGAGCTCCAATCAACTCGAGCCGGAGACATGTGACCCAAATCCTCGTACTCGCGCATAAATTCAATATATTTATCGCGAAGTACGTGGTCACGCTGCATACGTCGCTCCATGGACAGCAGTCGTTTCTCCGCAAGCGCCCTACTTTGCCCTAGGCTAGGACGAGAGGCAACAAAGGGTAACCTAGTTACAAACCGACCGGAGGGCAACCTCTCCGTGGTCGATCGAAAAGGGCTTCGCACTCAGCGTGTTCCGGATCCATCCTGGAACTCATAGGTGGCTCCTCCACCTCCCAAAACCTTTGCATGGTCTTGGCCAAGGACGCAGATGCGACAACCGGTGGCTCCTCCGCGGTGCCATTATCAAACACAGGGCCCATCAGGGCAAAACCAAAAATCGTAGACACTGCCATCAGTGAAGACGAACCCAGAGCCTTCTGTGTACCCAACAAAATCCAACCCAATACGTCCGAGCCCAGGAGCAAGTCCACTGGGCCGGGATGAAAGACAAAGGGGTCGGCCAAATCCAGACCCGAAACCAAAGACAACACACCCGGCGGTATGTCTGTCGAGGGGTGCCAACCCGCAATGGTATCCATTACCATAGCCGAAGTCGTGATCCTCATTGTGGAGGACTTCAGCGAAGAAAGGTGACAAGTGTCTGGCCCGTCAGACACTTCACTTGTATGCCACCAACTCCAAGAAGTGGCACAGGCGAGTCTTCCACGACTAAACCTAACTGGCGTGCCACTCGAGTGGTAACCAAACTGCTTTGAGCCCCTGAGTCCAACAGAGCTCTCAAATTAATGGCTTCCCCTACGACCCCATACGCGGACCACCGCGGTAGGGAGCAGAACCGTCCGCGGCTCTGTCCCAGCAAGGGAGCAAGCTAGTTACGGGCTCCCCACTCTCTCCAAACCAGGGGCGCGCCACTGACCCGGATAATATGGCGGGCGAGTGCACATCCCCATCTGAGGGGGGCATAACCCGCGGCCCGGCCATACATATGGTACGGCGGGTGGTACTCCAGCCGTGGGTACTCGTGCAGCGGCGGAGAAAACCGCTGCGGCTGCATGTGTTGGGTATTGGTAACCCGCGTGGAGGGGGTGTCCCCACTCTCACGTCCGATCTAGGGCCCCCGCCCATGGGGGCCCTATCCGGGGCCTGGCCAGCTACATACTGGCCATGACCTTGGGGCGCGTGGTCCCGGTCCGCCAAGACCCGCGCAGGTACGCGACCCCCCTCCCGAGGGGGGGTGCGACGAGCGAAGCCGCGTCCTCCGTCCGGTGGTGGAGGGCTTCGCGCAGGAGCGCCCCGCCCATAGGGGACCCCTGCCTCAACATCCGGGTGCCATCCCCGTTGCGGTTCATGCAAAGCATCGCGTGGTGCCGCCCACGGCATGCACTGCATGGTATGGCACTGGGACAGTCACGTGCATAGTGACCGCCCAAACAATAAAAGCAAAGTTCATGCCGCTTTGCCATGCGGCGCCGATCTTGTACTGGCAGTCCCTGCCAGTCCCTGCATTGCAGCAGGCTGTGGCCCATCCGACCACATTGCAGGCAGTCCGCGTCCCTCGCGACTGCTGCCGTGTGTGCAACCCGCGCACCAGCTCCACGCGGTGGCGGTTGCCGTCCCTGTTGGGGCCTCCTCGCCATGAGGGTTCCAAGGGCCTACGTTCAGGCGCTCTGGATGGCGCTGAGTCCGTCATGGTATTCTCAGCAGCCCGTGCCTCAAACTCCAAAAACTTCACCAAGTCAGTGAATGTTGGTAGGGTGGTGCTATCCCGTTCCGCATTCTCGCGCTCAAATCGCGAGCGGATGTCATTGGGCAATTTGCCCAATACAATGTGCACCAACAAAAAAGACCATTGGTCCACCGGCAGCCCCAGTGTGCGGAGCGCGTTACAGGCCACTGTAACGGGCGTGAGCAACTGCAGGCGCAACTGTGCCCTGTTGGCCACCTTGGGCAGGGCCATCAACTGTGCGGCGTGCGCATCCGCTAACAAACGTAAGTTTTGGTAGCGGGAGTTCAATAACTCCCAAGCCGTATCGTACTGGTCGTCCTCCACCCGGAGGTGCTGGATGAGCGACCGCGCTTCATCCTCAAGAGTGGAGAGGAGGTAGGCCATCTTCTGGGCCTTCGACAAATCCTGTCGTGCTACGACCAGGGACTCAAACATATTTTTATATGCTACCCACTCCTCCATCCTACCCCCAAAGTGGGACAGCTGAAGGGTGGGGAGCCGACCAGTAACCGCTGGTCCTTCCTGTCTAACAGGTGTGCGAGGGGCTGGTCCGCCAGCCTGTCTCGCCCTTATTGCGGTCACCGCCTCCGCGATATCATCGTGCAGACTCAGGATCTGGTCCATGTCCGCCATGTGACCTGCGTAGGCCTCCGGGGTAAGATCGGCTTCGGTAAGCGCCGCCATGGCCGCTTCCGCGCTAATCAATCGTGAGTGGAGGTGATCCGCTCTTAGCAGTATGGCGCCCTCCCTGTCCTTCCGGGACAGGAGTCCTCCGGCCGTCACAAACCATCTCAATTCGTTGGCGAGTGTCGCCCTAGCATTGGATGCCTTCGCCATCGCGTCAAGTCACAAACAAAAAATAACAAAAGGTAAATAAAAAACAACAAAATCAAGCAACTACACGAAGAACCGCGGTAGGTATGAGAATGGCACAAACCCGGAACGCACGGTACAAACCGCAAACAAATACAAAAAAGGTTACAAATATTCTTATACAAACAAACTAAGAAAAATCTAATAATTTTTACAAACAAACAAATAGAGGGTAGATAAACTACGCTCTGCTACCAGAAATTGTGCAGAGCAACTACGCTCTGCTGCCAGAAAATGTGGCAGCGAGAATCCGGACAAACGAAGCGGCGGGAAGAATTCTGTACCGGAACTTCACCGGGAAAAAACCACCGGTAAAAATAAGTACCGGGAAGAAATCTCCACGCGGCACCACGTTTGCCCGACTAAAACCTAAATAACTTAACGCAGTCTGCTACCACCGTAGCTTATGAAGGAGCTACAGGGCCCTATATGATAACCTAACCTATAAATTAATTACACTTAAAAACACTTACCAAGCTAAATCTTCTTTCTCTTCGGATCCAAACTTGAGTATCTTCGGAAGGGGGAATTCCTAATCACCCTACCTAACCCTTGAGATCTCAATTCCCCAGGACAAATAAATAGATTTCTTCCCGTAGTTTCACTCGGGAACAGCCAGATGTGAACCGCCAGCCACGTTTCACCTCTCACAAGAAAAAGTCACCATGACGGGTACACAAACACAAAGTTCAATAGTTATTTAACAAACAGGAAATTCACAAACACAACTCAAGCTAATTAGCAATCAAAGAACGCGGAACCTCTCGCGTATTAAAAATCAAACCGATATCGCATAGGGCAATGCAACCGTCCGCGAGCCATTCGCACGAGCAGTGGTGAAAACCCCGAACGCCCTCTGGCGGCAGCAATGCGAAACGCCCGCGTTTAGTTTTACCTAATATATTACAAACAGTTATACTAACTGCATCTTGGTGCTTTTAAATCCAAAAAAGTAATATCTATCAAAATTTCTTATTGAAAGGTAGTTGGCACTGACACACGCATCAAAATATCGTAGTAACATCTTGTGGGCTGCTAACGGTTTGAGTGCTATAAGGTAATGAATTTGTATTAATATCATGAAATGTAATGTAGGACTAAAACTTAAACAGGACATTGTAAATAAATGTACAAATGAAATATATGATGTAATATATTATTTACAATTATCGCTTGACTTTTATTTATATGAACAACAGTACAACACACCAGGCCCTTGATTCTACAAATTACAAACGTAGATGTCGTGCCTCAGTTGTGTCTCAAAAGCCAAAGAAATCGTAACAAAACATAGAAGTCTTACAGAGATCTTGTCACTTTATTTTAATTTCTTTAAGACACAATTGAGACACGACATTTACGTATGTACTTAGTAGAATCGGTCCCCAGATATACATTTGCCGCGGGCAAACAGCCCTAGTCCTAACTAATATAAATGCGAAGGTTTGTTTGTTTGTTACCTCTTCACACTATATTTCCTGAACCAATCTTCCCGAAATCTGAAATTTCGCGTACACATAAAAGTACTCACAAGGAATCGGTCCAGACATAGGGTACTTTTCATCCCAGAAAAAAACACTGTTCCCGCGGGATATTCACGCGGACGAAGCCGCAAGCAAAAGCTAGTGTAAAATAAAGAAAGCACAGCAACTATTGTATGCTTATTAATTTGGAGCTGAATCTTTCGCTTACATGAAACAAAAGCGGAATATAAATAATTTTATGATATCATGAAATCACAGTAAAACAGCATTGGCCCTAATAATACCCTTGAGGGACCCCACTAGTGGCCGCACCTAGATAAATGTTCCATATGCATACTTATAAATGCGAAGGTCTGTCTTTAATGCTTTCACGGCTACACCGCTAGACTAATTTTGATGAGGTTACATCAAAACAAGCAACGTTTTTCAAAAATTAACCACTAAAGTGGGGGGGTGAAAAACAATTAAAATAATTATGATATTAACATTTCAATTTCCATAAACAACAACATTTTCAACACTATTTAATATTATGTCTTGTTATTAAACTTGATTGTAATCTGTTTGGTGTAATATTAAATTTAAAAAAAAGGAAAATAATGATAAAAGTGGGTATTTCTGGACAGAGAATTGTGGAAAGAGAAAGGGGAGGCCTTTGCCCAGCAGTGAGACACTTCAATAGGCTAGAAAAAAAAATGAAATTACATAAGTTTTTTGTTTATAATGCTTAGCTAAACTTCTAGAAAACATAAAAGAAAACACCCCAACAACTTAGCCAATTCTTTGTAATTTGTTTAAAAAATATTTTAAATAAGCATAAATTATCAATTATTTTTATTATATTAGGACATTTTACATAAAAAAATGTTACAGTCATGCTTCTCTTAAATCTATTGTATAAATTAATATTACACAGTAAACTATGCTCGTCCTAAAGGTACTATAAATGACAGGGCATCGCCGGTCTCTCCCCAAACTACCCTATATAACTGGAACACTGTTACCCACGTTGCTAGGGCTATGCCCCATATCAGGGCCCCCACTCCGCTCAGTACTACATCTGAAAACACATGTTTATTTAGACATGGCTTGAAGTTCACTAACTTACCACCTTAAGCAGCTGGTAGACTAGAGCATTCACTTCAATTTGAGGCATTTCGTCCATAATTCACTTACATTTCTTAATTTGTTTCTGTTCATCGTAAGAAGGCTTCATAAATGCCTCTTTAAAGAACCACACAGCATTTACCGCCCACACAAATGGTAGGAAAAAACAGCCCACTGGAAAAAAACAAAATTTCCTTCATCGTAGGGACTTCTTTTTATTTATTTTAGTAGAAACCAGCCAATAACTAACCCATTACCCTCTCATAATTAAATTGCCAAAAAATATTGTATTGCTTTACAGAACTGATGCTGATTTAGCCAGACTTTGGGTCAGGGAGATTTACAGATAACGAAGCAGGTATTTTATCTCTCTCTCTCTCTCTCAGCCGAAAGACGTCCACTGCTGGACAAAGGCCTCCATACCTCCTGGTATTTTATCTATAAAACATAAAATAACTAAACAAAAGTAAGGATTAGAATGAATCAATCCTTACCTTTGAAATACCATCTACACAGTTGTAGCTTCTTGTCATTTGGTAATCTTGACAAATCCATTTTTAAGTATGCTTATTTACGCTATTAAAAACAAATATATAGAAAAGAAAAGCTTAAAATAGATTAATTCTGATGAATTTGATTTTATCGTCTTTCTTTACAACAAGTTCGCTATCTCGCTTTGTTTAAACTGTCACTGTCATAAAATTGACTTGACACTGATAGTTACTGTAACTTACTACTATATTCATTGCATGGAATGGAAGTAATAAGTACTTTGTGTACTTATTACTTAGTACTTTGTGTACTTAGTACTTTGTGTACTTATTACTTCCATGATTCATTGTCCTGCAGAACACCACAGTAAGCAAAGCATACGCACACCACACATGACACAGCACGTACACAGAAAATTCCGCTCTACGTGAAGAGGGCATAATTTTACTTTTTTTTCTTTGGAAGGATAAATAAAGTTGGCATGGCAACTCTGAAAATGTAAAAATGGCGTCGTCCGCCTCTAGTCAATAGATGATTGTTGATAAAAAGTAAATAAAAATGTTTTCGTGTGTTTTAAACGTATTTTTGAGTGTAATTACCTTTAAAGTCATAACACAAACATGTAAGTAGTATTATTTTTTATTGATTATCTATACAATACGATTAAAACATTGATTGTTATTCTACATGCGAACGCCAAGTTTTGTTGGTTTTATTAATTTTTTTGGGCCATGATTGATCTTGAAAACCATAAAATCAACGATAATTAACAGAATCTACAAGGTTTCTTTACACTAACGATTTGTATCCTTTTAATAACTTGTGTAATCCTGGTATGTGAGATGCTTGATTTAATTCTCATACAAATTGTTATGGGGAACAAATCTAACGGATATCAATACCATAGGATTATCCTTTCACTTTTGTGCTACTCTCCTGGCATTATTTATGTATAAAACAAAACCATACACCTTTGCTATTATTAATAATTAACAATCTAGTACTGTTTTGCTGATTTATTCTATTTCTCTTAAGTGAAAATTAAATATCTACATTAGAAATTAATATATTGCTTTTTAAAATTAAAAGTTTAAATCATATTTTTTTAATCTTATCTACATACTAAATTTACAACTTCCTATCACTATGTACTATCAACTGGGTGAAATGATCCCAGAATAAGAAGACTAAAGACTGGTCTGGTACTTCGCTGGCGTCCTGAAATCGTAATATAAAATATCTCTATTTTGAATACTTTCAACAATACCTAAATTTGCCCATACTTGTTTAATAAAAATATTATAATCAATGTTATGTCAACATACTACAGAGGTCATAATCTTTTATTTACAAATTATAAATATGTATAAACAATACATATATAATGACCATTTTGGATTTTTCTGTATCTTTGTATGCATATTATGCAAAAGCTGCTTAAGTCTGAAGGTGTAATAACTAAAAACCTGTGGAAAAATTATCTCTCTGTACTTGAATATAATTATCTAATGTATGCATAATGAGTAATGCATAGATGATCAAAGGATAAATTGAATAGTTACATCATGATTGTAAACAGGTGGATCTGACTGATCTCCTGTGCGAGAGGAAACTAAAGCTTGTTTACATTCCTTAGTGGTGTAGTGGCCAACATTCCTTGCTGCCTTTAGACTTCCTTAGTTAGATAGTTATCCTAATCTATACATATAATAAAACAGTAAAAATATTTTGTCTGTACATTTAATATTTTTGACTGAAATGGATAGAGGGAGACCTAAAAAGAACAATAGAAAGCAAAAAAAATTTTTTGGAATTTCTTGTCTGTCTGTCTGTCTGTCTGTCTGTCTGTCTGTCTGTCTGTCTGTATGTATGTACGCGTTTCACGCAAAAACTACTGGACGGATTTGAATGAAACTTTTTTTGTTGTATAGCTATTAAGCCTGGGCAACATATAGGCTATAATTCATTTTGAAAACTGGAACACCTGATGAAGAACCATAACGGAACAGCTAAACTATAAGTAATATGGAAATGGTGCCTTAACAAAAATCGTTCAACCTGATGAGTATTTTCTGCCGACGTATAAAAATTGAAGATCTGGAACATCTGATGAAAAGCTCCAAGAGACCAGCTACACTATAACATATATGGAAATGGCGCCTTAGCAAAAATCGTTCAACCTGATGAGCATTTTCTGCTGACGTATAAAAATTGAAGATCTGGAACATCTGATAAAAAGCTCCAAGAGAGATTTTTCATCTAAGCGAAACTCACGCGGGCGAAGCCGCGGGCGACAGCTAGTCCTAACTAATATTATAAATGCGAAAGTGAGTTTGTTTATTTGTTTGTTACCTCTGACCTGAAATTTCACATACACATAGTAGTAGTGATAAGGACAAGGGTACCTACATTTTTGTCATGTATATTTCCTTCCACCCAAAGGTTGGCTGGAAGAAATTGCATTTGCGATAAGCCCGCCTTTGCGCTCATTTTTGTATTTAATTTTGTCTCTTTTGTATGTTCTTTTGTAAATGGTGCAATAAAGTGTTGATCTATCTATCTATCTATCTACCTTTTATTTATTTATTTAGCCAAAGAACAAAAAACAATACAATATAATACGCTATGGCGCCTAAAACCATGTCATTGTTTGTCTAGGTGTTGCACATTCGACTTATCTGATCTAATATAAACCTCAAAAAGACTGGTCGGTTGTATTACATCTGTGCGGAAACAACAAACCAATACAAAGCACTGTTCCCATGGGAAATTCTAAAGCTCTCTTCTTGAGTCGTATTTCTCATGACTGAATGTTGTGGTCATTATATGGAATGAAACACACAATGAATATCTTGGCAATTTTAATGGAGTGGTTTGCCATTGCCTTCTCCATTTCACACACTAGTTGATAATTCAATTATCAACCAGAGTGCAGGTTTCCTCACAATGTTTTTCTTCACCGGAAGCAAGTGGTGGTAGATGAAAACTAACATCGGTACATGACTCAGATTGGTATACAAACTCATGAAGCACGAGCAGGATTTGAACCACTCGGCCACCACCGCTCCCATTCTAAAGCTAGTATGTTATAAAAATGACATTCAAATTTATTCCCAGGTGTTTGCGAACTACCCCCACCACAAACATCCCTGTACCTGTACAGCCCCGGCGAGGTGGAGTACACTGAGGTGATCGTGCGCAGGCTGCACGACAACCTGACGCTGGTCTGCGAGCTGAGGGGGGACACGGCCAAGAGGGATTACGTGTGGAACTTTATGCCTGGCAATGGGACTGGAGGGAGGTGGGATATTGATTATTTATTTAACAAAATGTGTGCGAGTGTGGTGTCTCTCCCCAAACCATAGAGCACTGTTGTCCTGCCCCCTATGCCCTAACACCTGCACTTAGGATGACCTGGGGCCCTATTTTTGAAAGTGTGACTCACCAAAAAAGCGTGAGCCGAATGATTTTTCATTCGATATCAATTATTCCGTATTTTTAAATTGTCTATGTCGAATAATTCGCAACGAATGGTCTAGACCACTCGTTTTCGTATGATTTGGTAGTCGAACGTTTCTTACGTCAAAATCTTGAATAACATAGACAACCGGATACGGATATAGATGAAGTCTATTAAATTTTCATTTTTGCGTTCCTTTTAACGTTAACGTTCTCTTTGATTAAAAATTTACGAACATTTTTTTTTCGATTCGTTACCGATTCGGTTTTCGTTGCCTATAATGGAACAGAAATTGTTTCTCGCTTTATTTTCATATCACTGGCAACATTGCTAGACGAGTGATTTCAAAAATACGGCTTTTATGTTTTTAGTGACATAATAGGACGAGTGCGACATAATAGTCTATTCGTTTTCGGCGGTATGTCACACTTTCAAAAATAGGGCCCCTGATAGCCGCCACTGATGAGGCCATAAAAGTGGCAGTACTTTTCGGGTATATTTTGAATGGATCGTTGGAATGGTATCGACACGCCAAGAAGATTACTAGCCTGTGCCCGCGACTTCGTTCGCGTGCATCTCAGGTTCTAAGCGGCGTATCAAGATGAAACTTAAGCCAAATTTTAAGTTAGACCTATAATACAACAGTAAAAACCGCATCAAATTTGGTCCAGTAGTTTTTGCGTGATGCGCGTACAAACATACAGACAGAAAGACAGACAGACGAAAGATCTACAAAAAATGGTTTTGGCTACTATTGGTGTGATACTTCCTGGCCGCGCCACTATTCAGTACCAAGACGCCATTATACTAAATAGTGGCTACCTTAACACTACTTTCTTTTGCCTATAATGAATAAAATAGTACCTCGAAAATATTAGGAATAATTAGCATTAAGAGTGGTCCGGCCACAGAGTAGTGCTTGCCAGCCGCGCCACGCTGTATCACAAAAACCATACAATTAATTCACAGGTGCTATAGCATAAAAAAAGCTACCTTTTGTCTACCTTTCAAAAGGAAAATCGAATATAGCTAAACATTTTTCCCTTGGGAATTACAAGACATTAAAAGTGGTCCGGCTGGGAAGTATGCTATCCGGCCAAACAACTTACTGGTGTTAAAGTTCTAACTAAATGAAAAGGCTTCTCATAGAAGCTACCTTTAGTCTACTTACGATTAATAGTTTTCGATCTCAGAACACATACATAATTTAGGTAATATAGACTATTAAACTTAGTGCAGCTGCGAATTTTTATACACTATAAATAGGGGACCGGCCTGCTATCAGAAAAAAAACTAAAATACCTATATTTATTAAAAATGGTCATAATATAATAAAACTATTACCTACACTAAAAGTTTTATTAAATTAATAATGATTTAAATTTTTAAATCAACAAATAAAATTAAAAAGTTCCAATATTGATTTACCATCAAATGAACACCAATCACAGTGCGTGACGTCATTTGTAGTAAAAAGAAGTTGCCAGAATTTTAGGTTTTTGACTTTCAGTACGAAAATTTTAACAATGGATTCACGTATTGCTTTTAGCATACGTGAACATATAAACTTATTTTTACTCCCAGTTTTACATAATTTTATGTAATAATATTAAAAATATAATTCAATAGTAGATTTTACAACAAGTGCACAAAACGAATCATTTTTATCCGAGACTTTTAGCAGTTAGTAATGTCGAGGATAGCTGATAGTAATGTCGAGGATAAAAATCGTTTTGTGGACGAGTTATAAACTCTGCTTTTCACTTCGATTGCGAGGAAATAAATCAAATTGAAGAAATTGATAAACGCACGAAAAAATAAGAGCTGTTTTATTTTTTTAATCTTACGACATTGATAGGCTTGGGCTGCAGACCTATACAGCCTACTATTAAATTAATTTTGAAATAATATTTTTCTTAAATTAATTAAATAACCTACCGTACTTGAATTTAAAAGACATTGTTCATCGCCGGCCTACTACGGACAGTTCGTTCAATAAATAATAGTATTATCATTCATTATAATTAATGTCAAATAGATTTTCTGAATATGTATTGGAGTATGAATATCTATAATTAAAATATACCAAAAAAACAAAAAAATATACCAAAATAACGCAAAAAATACTTACTAAATAGTAAGTATTTTTTGCGTTTTCCGATACTCAAATCAAAGATGTCGGCCTTCACGTGTGTTCTGGGATGCCATTATCTAAAATAATATTACATTTAAGTAGTATATTTTTATTCTTTGATGAAAGATTGGATTAATTAGGTATTTTTTTAGCATAATATATTAGTTTTATGTATTAAGTACACTCATATCATTTCATATTTATATTTTTTAATGAAGATTTATGTATGTATTTTAATTTTTACTTAAATAATTCAATATTGCGTTTTGTTTACCTGGTAACACTCGACTCTTCAGCGTAGCTTGGTTTTGACGTTGACCGGTTGTCATCGGTCGACATTGACACTTGGATACTTGTCAACATCTGTCAACGTCAAAATCAAGCCGCGCCCAAGAATCGAGTGTTACCAATATTGAATTATTTAAGTAACAAGCTAATTATTTAAAAATAAAAAACACGACTGACAACTTACATAGCCTATGTCATTCAGGCTTATGCAAGGAATCTAACAATACCTCTCACATCAAAATCTGTTAAGCCGTTTAGGACTTATGGTGGAATAAAGAAATTACATACATACATACATACATGAACCCTGAAAACATAACACTCCTTTTTTGGTCAGTCGTGTAAAAATTAAAATAATACATAATTCTTCATTCTAAAATATAAATATGAAGTGATATGAGTGTACTTAATAAATAAAACTTATGTATTTTGGTAAAAAATACCTAATTAATCCAATCTTTCATCAAAGAATAAACAATATACTACTTAAACGTAATATTATTTTAGATAATGGCATCCCAGAACACACGTGAAGGCCGACATCTTTGATTTGAGTATCGGGAACGCAAAAAATACTTACTAAATGGTATATTTTGATTGGGATCCTTTCTTTTCTCATAAGGTTAATAATCATAATTTGGTTTGTCATAAAGCCTTTCTCATAATTTTTTTATTATAATATTTTATTTAAATAACATTTATTGTAATAATACTTGTGTACTTAGTCATAATCATAGATTGTCATACAGATTTTTTTTATAAAATGGGTTATCATAATGGATTTGTCATAATTGTTATGGTCATAAATATAGTTTATTTTTTATTTTGTTCATCTTTTATTTTGTTGATGACATTTGAAGACATTATGTAAAATTTGATATTTGCTTATACCTATTTCACATTAAGTTGACACAAACACTAGTATAGGTTAGGGTGCGGTGGGGGTGGCCCTTGGGCCACCCCTAAGCCGCGAACATAAACAACAAAAAAACTTAACAAATCTTACCTTTTTTTCTGAGTGCATCCGTACATTATGAGTTCTCTTTTCTCTGTACATTATGAGTATTACTATTATGATTAAAAATATATTATGATTATTTATGATTATGATAATTTGTATTTATTACAAAACAATTATGTTAAAAATATTATTTGAAAAAATATTAGTTTAATTTTAATTTATGTTAATTATGATTATGTGAAAAAACTTTATTTCGAACTAAATTATTACAAATATTTTTATGACAATCATTAGAGACCCATTTTGATTATAGATATTCATACTCCAATATATATTCAGAAAATCTATTTGACATTAATTATGATGAATGATAATACTATTATTTATTGAACGAACTGTCCACAGTAAGCCAAGCCCCCATACACTTTGAACAAAGTCCTTTAAATATCTTTTATGTCTTAAAAACACATAAGGCAAATAAATTAAAAGTAAATATTATAAAATAACAAATTCTATCTATGAACTTTTTATCGTTAGGTTAGGGCTAATATGATTGCCCGCAGGTTTGCTCGGTGCTCTAAAGCAGTAAAAGTTACTTTATTCCGCGCGTATTGCACCTCTTTCTATACCAGCAGCCTGTGGGTTCTCTATTCGCCAAAGGCGTACAGCGCTCTCCGCGTTCAATATAATAATGCATTTAGGATACTGTTGCGACTGCCCCGTTTCTGTAGCGCGTCCGGGATGTTTACAGAAGCCAGGGTTGATTGCTTCTTCGCTACAATGCGAAAGTGTGCGACATCCTTAAAGCGCAGGATGCGGGGCAGTCCCAACAGTCTTCTGAATGTTACAGCAGAGAGGACGGACGGCCCGTTCTCGAGACATTGGTCCTACATTCGCCAGTGCCTCGGGAACGAGTACGGCAATATTATTTTTATGTAAAATGAAAGTGATGTGCTGTATTTTATCTATACACTAGCTGTTGCCCGCGGCTTCGCCCGCGTAAATTTCGCTTAGATGAAACATCTTTTTGTGTTCAAAACTGTAGTAACCTAAACTCCTGTACTCAAAATTTCAGCCATTTGGTTATCCCGTGTCCCGCGGGAATATATTAGGTACTCGTTGTACAGTCGCGGTGTTAAAATGAATCAAAAGTGATATTTCATTCAATAAACGATCTTCGTCTGATCGTTATCTACCACAACTCCGTCCCTCTTTGTCCTATCCCGTGTCCTGTCTATTTATACGTCAGTAGAAAATGCTCATCAGGTTGAACGACTTTTGCTAAGGCCCCATCTCCATTTATTTTATAGAGTAGCTGGTCTCTTGGAATTCTTCATCAGATGTTCCAGATCTTCAATTTTTACACGTCAGCAGAAAATGCTAATCAGGTTGAACGACTTTTTCTAAGACGCCATTTCCATATATGTAATAGTGTAGCTGGTCTCTTGGAATTCTTCATCAGATGATTCTGATCTTCGATTTTTACATGTCAACAGAAAATGCTCATCAGATTGATTGCTCATACTTTTGCAAAGGTACCATTTCCATATTTCTTATAGTTTAGCTGTTCTGTTGAGGTTCTTCATCAGGTGTTTAAGTTTTCAAAATCAGTTATAGCCTATATGTTGCCCAGGCTTAATAGCTATACAACAAAAAAGTTTCATTCAAATCCGTCCAGTAGTTTTTGCGTGAAACGCGTACATACATACAGACAGACAGATAGACAGACGTACGCGTTTTTCACGCAAAAACTATAGCTACGCTATATAAGACATAAGGAAATGATGCCTTAGTGAAAATCGTTCAACCTGATGAGCATTTTCTGATGAACTACAATTTGGAACACAAAAACATTTTTCATCTAAGCTAAACTCACGCGGGCGAAGCCGCGGGCAACAGCTAGTTTTAATATAATCTATTTTTTTTTGTGTCAGCAATTTAATGATCCATGGTCTGAAATAAATGATATTATTATGATTATTATTTATCATGTTTGGCTGTATGGCTCATTTTCTTTGCCTTAATATAGATACATTTATGAGTAGATACGTTAATGCTCTTGTGCACAAAATTCGATTTTGTGCAGCCTATATCCTGCACAAATAAGCACTTTCAGAGCATGAGAAGTGAAAATATATTTTTCACTTCTCATGCTCTGAAAGTGCTTATTTGTGCAGGATATAGGCTGCACAAAATCGAATTTTGTGCACAAGGGCATTAACGTATCTACTCATAAATGTACTATATTAAGGCAAAGAAAATGAGCCATACAGTCAAACACGATAAAAAGTTCATAGATAGAATTTGTTATTTTATAATATTTACTTTTAATTTATTTGCCTTATGTGTTTTTAAAATTTAAATTCAAGTGCGGTAATGTTATTTAGTTATTTTAAGAATATTATTACAAAATTAATTTAATAGTAGGCTGTATAGGTGTGCAGCCCAAGCCTTTCAATGTCGTAAGATTAAAAAAAATAAAGCGGCAGGAAACAGCTCTAGTTTTTTCGTGCGTTTATTAATTTCTTCAATTTGATTTATTTCCTCGCAATCGAAGTGAAAAGCAGAGTTTATAACTCGTCCACAAAACGATTTTTATCCTCGACATTACTATCAGCCCTCGCCTTCGGCTCGGGCTGCTAAAAGTCTCGGATAAAAATGATTCGTTTTGTGCACTTGTTGTAAAATCTACTATTTCTATGAATCAGTATTTTTTGTCGTAAAACAGCATTTTGAAGTACTTACTTATTACTACTACTACTATTACATTTTAAATTTTTGCACCTGCAATGCAATGTCCAATTTGTTTATCAACAAAACTTTGATATTGCCGGGTGTTAATTTTCTTGTATTAACGTTTAACTTTTGTTTCTGTAAGATTAAATTAATTAATAGAAAAAAGAGTATACAATCACTACGTTATTCTTTACTTTGGAAGTTTACACACAATGAAAGAAGGTCATATTAAAGCCGACAATCGGAATCTCCCAAAAGTTGATATTATAATGGTCGGTTGATGTTATAAAATTCTTTGCAACTAATCCAGACTTTTGTGCCGCTGAATTCCCAAAACGTAAAGACATCTGTGTTAGTATTTTATTGTTAGTCAACTATGTCGCACCTTGAAATAAGGTGGGAAGATTTGAAAAAAGAACTTACAAATTCCCGCGCATTCCTGCCTTGGCCGCGCTTTTTTTTATAACATAGGGCAGCAAATGAGCAAGCGGGTCACCTGAAGGTAAGCGATCACCGCTGCTCATCGACTACTGCAACACCAGGGGTATCACAAGAGTGTTGCCGGCCTTTCCGGAAGATGTAGGTTTCGTTTTTTGATGGTTCCAATGTCGTATCGGTTCGGGAACACCGCCACAGGAAGTTGGTTCCACAGTTTGGTTGTACGTGGCAAGAAGTGTCATACAAGTTTGCTGTTACAGTTTTGAAAAGTGGGTCTATTTTAAATAGTAGCTAGCTAATATAGTGTTTAATAGGTGATTATTGTTTTCGAATGTACCATTACATAAACATGGTAAATGAATAGCATATATTCAAAGACCTACCAAACGATATGGACTAGAAATACCTACAAAACAAACGTGCATACCTACAACATTGAGTAATATAAAATGGCGTCTATAAGAAGGGATGACAAAAAAGATCGATATATCGATGTCGACACGCCCGCTATCGCTATCTAGCGCAAACAACATAGTTAAACCCTTGTTTGTTTTTTTCTGTATACCTTGATTGTGATTGATAATTTCATAAAAATTCTCAAAAACTAAAAACATTTCCCTCGACGTTTCTTACACACAGAGGACGGGCGCGTGGCGGGTCGGGAATACAGTGGGCCGATTCATATGGACGGCAACACACTTACCACGTGCGCGGTATGTGTGCTGTCGTCCATACAAATGTAAGTACTTCCGTTTGTATCGAAAACGCGCAGCCTAAAGGCTCCTTCGAGCCTAAATCTGCTAGCCCTCGCGTTATAGCGTGTTTTCCATACAAACACAAAGAACATTACAGCTCCAAATTTAAGAAATTTGAAAAAGAAAATGAACAGCTGAATTAAAAGCTGTTAAAGTGGCGTAACAATATTACGTCCGCTGCGTTAAACGGGCGTCCGTCTTCGCGTGTTAAAGGTTGTGTGAGTTGCGTCTCATTCAATCGCCTCCGCACCGCCTCAACTTTAAATGTTCATTAAATGTGAGCTTTAGGGCGTTCTCTGTAGACATACTTTGACAGCTGACATCGGCGGATAGCTGCCCGCTAATTTGTGATGTCAATGTAAAGTATGAACGTCTACAGAGGACGTCCGAAAGCTCAAATTGCAATGAACATTAAAAGATAAGGCAGTGCGGATGCGATTGAATGAGACGCAAGTTGACGCAACCTTTAGTCTATCTCATCATACCATACCTTCCCTGCGACAGAAATAGACAACCCGTGACGGAGGACCGCTTAACGCAGCGGACGCTCTAAAAATTGATCGAATAAAAGAGCAGTTGATCTTTTTTCACATTTATTTATCATCAAACATACATATTTACAACATACATATAAATGAAACAAAAAATCGGTACACACAAAAAAAAAACTTTTCAAAAAAATTAAAACTAAGCGGTTTTACAAAACTTGCAAAAGAAGTACTTGGAAGTGGCAGTGTTTTTACAATGTTGTCTTGATTGAGAGCTGTATCTTTGGCCTGAAAGTAAAATATATGGCATAAATAAATTATTTCCACACAACTGATAGGACCAAAAAATAAATACCAATACTTACAAAAGAAGTACTTGGAAGTGGCAGTGTTTTTACAATGTTGTCTTGATTGAGAGCTGTATCTTTGGCCTGTAGGTAAAATATAATGCACAAATTATTCCTGTACTAATTTATTTAAATTGATAGGTAATAAAATTTTAAAACAACCCACCAAAGAAGGCAGTGGTTTTAAAATTGTGTCTTGAACAGGAACTAATACCCTCATCTGTAAAAGCACAATTTTTTTAAAATGTTTTCAAATAACCTTCATTAAATTAAAAATTGAGTTTTAAATATTTAAAATTCAATCTTACTGGGGCATCAGGGGACTGAATTGCAGCGACTTGTGTAGGAGTAGAATCTTTCAACTGGAAAAATAACAGGTAAGTATTAAATTTTATTGATCACAATTATTATGTTCCAAATGCTATCCCACTAATATTATAAAAGTTATTATAAGGTTTGTATGTTATTTGTATTTGATATTTGTGTGTTTGATTGTTACTCAATCACGCTATTAAGTAACAATCAATGATGCCTCAATTGCTGAATGCATTTTGATGAAATTTATAATACGGGTAGTCTTTTTGGATCTGGATTAACATGTAGGATACTTATTATCCCGAAATTCACACGAGAGCGGAGCCCCGGGCACAGCTATTGGAAGCCATTTTTTCCATCGCATTAGACTTTCGATGAGAAGCAGGGATTAGTTCAGGTTTCTGTCAAACGTAGTGATTTGTGTCGCTTTGTGCGTGTTTACGTTAAAACAATACAAATGCAGAAACAGCACGGTCAGCAGACTCCATTGGACAGGTCAACGATGACTTAGCAATTGTCAGAGATTTGTTCTGCTGAATGCGGCCATTGGTTAACCTGACATGCAATATATGGATGGATGTAGAAATGTATTCTATTCTACATATACACCTTTTTAACACTCAAACAAGATATTTTAGACAAGAAAAAAAAATAAGAATTACTTACTACAAGAGATGGTGAAGGCATTGCTTCGTCATGTAATCTTATCACGTCAAGGGTTCTGTTGAAGCAAGTTTCTTCAAAATGTAGTGAACAGACGAATAGTTTTTAATACTTGGGTTAATGTTTTCCCTACCAATTATATCAAGCCAGTTCTTCTTCATTGCTTCATTACTAGGCAACCTATAATAATATAAAAAAAAATGACCATTAATGAATTAGAGCAGTAATATAAAGTGCAAAAATGTCGCGTTAAGTTAATTAGACGCTCTCAAATTATTAGTTTGCACAATGCGATAGTTATCGATATCAGCCGTGCTTGATTACATCACTACTTTTATGCAGATTTGTATGTAAATCTTTTTTATGAAAATAAACAAGAAACCAACTTGGAAACACCAGATAAACCAAAATATGTCTACTTTATTAATAAACACAGCTTTTATTATCATATCATGAAACAGATTGACCATATAATCACAGTAAACCATAAAAACAGGCAACTTACTTATGCAATGTTAGTTGATGGCGATTTCTATTTTTTCTCGCACTGCACCACTTTATACAACAGTTAGTCATAATGACAACAGTTAAATAACAAAATATTCAATGGTTTTTTCTAAAACAAACAAATGAATCGCGAAATTTTCACAGTAAACAACCAACAGTTTCACATTTTGACAGCGCATGTACCAAAGACTAGAGTGAAATAAAATGGCGGAGGTGGCACGCGCTATCAAAATCGTGACGTCATGCAAAAACATTGCCAGAAACTAGAAAACATTAAATATGTATATCTCTTTCATTTAAAGGCGATATTGTCCTTAGATGAAAAGAGACACACATATATTTCATAGTGCTATGTCGAAAATGATAATATATGTATAATTTATTGTAGCCATAGTACAATAGTTCCTGTCCATATGTTTGGTAGGTCTTTGCATATATTAAAGTAACCGTTAAAAAAATTTCGCAGCTGCACTAAGTTTAATAGTCTATATTGCCTAAATTATGTATGTGTTCTGAGATCAAAAAATATTAACCGTAAGTAGACTAAAGGTAGCTTCTATTAGAAACCTTTTCATTTAGTTAGAACTTTACTATCAGGAAGTTGCTTGGCCGGATAGCATACTTCCCAGCCGGACCACTTTTAATGTCTTGTAATTCCCAAGGGAAAAATGTTTAGCTGTATTCGATTTTCCTTTTGAAAGGTAGACAAAAGGTAGCTTTTTTTATGCTATAGCACCTGCGAATTAATTGTATGGTTTTTGTGATACAGCGTGGCGCGGCTGGCAAGCACTACTCTGTGGCCGGACCACTCTTAATGCTAATTATTCCTAATATTTTTGAGGTACTATTTTTTTCATTATAGGCAAAAGAAAGTAGTGTTAAGGTAGCCACTATTTAGTATAATGGCGTCTTGGTACTGAATAGTGGCGCGGCCAGGAAGTATCACACCTACTATTGGCCTCATGAAGTCTCCTCATAGTTTTTTTCTTAAAAATCTTCTATGTATAGATAGACCAGTTATAGTTTTATTATATGTATAATTGATATTTTGAACACACACACTAGCAGCTTAATAAGTAAACATGTGTATCTTGAAGTTTGGAGATTTTGTCTAATCTGTTCTTAAAACTGTTGACAGAAGGTGCCGTGACGACATTCTCATTTAATTTGTTCCAGTCTCTACTAATCACACATCACATTGGATATCTTACTAAAAAAAATACAAGCTTTTGTTTAGTTTCACCATTGTCTGTCTGTAATCTATAGCCCGGGAAGTAGTGTCATGACGTGCAAATTTTGGTATCGGAAGAATTCACTTGGCACAGGTGTTATATACATGAAGTTAAGCTAATTTAGCCCGGTAGCCATCCACCCCCCCCTGGTGGGTAGGTAGGGGGGGCATTCAAAGGTACACGCCGCCGCGCTTTAGTTAAAAAATCATATCAGCTTCTATTTACCTACCACCTCGAGATTGGTGTCATTTTCTAGTAAATCAGGCATGAGGAATTCATTTTTGAGACATTTAGTATATAGTTTAATAGAAAAAAAGGAAAATATTGACGAAAATATCAAAATCGGTTTGTTATTTTTTTTATTCAACTGTCAATATTTTTGAAAATCCTGAATTTTGTGCAAATAAAAAATTACTATATTAAAGGATATTTATCTAGCTTTTAAAAAATATATACTTTAATATATAAAGTTATCATAGATGTTTCTGAAAAAAATCGGACATGGTACGCGGCGGTGCCTAGGAACTTTTACAGTAGTCTAGTTTCTCATCCTTTTTATTGACATATTAATTTGGTTTTATATGCAAAATATACAGAATATGTACTTTACTTAGTTATTGACTGTCTCTTATGGTCTGATGAATAAATAATAGTATTTTTAGGGTTCCGAAGTAAACATGGAACCCTTATAGTTTCGTCATGTCCGTTTGGCTGTCTGTCCGTCTGTCCGAGGCTTAGCTTAGAGACTATTAATGCTAGCAAGTTGTAATTTGGTATAGATATACATATTAATTACGCGGATAGAAATGTAGAATAAATTCATAAAAAAAATCGTGTGGGGTATCATTTGATAGGTTTTTCAAAAATATTATAAGTGTGTGAACATCATATTTTGATTTAGGGATCCGTTTGTGAAATATTTGACTTTAAATTGCAAAATTTTGTCAATGTGGTGAAAATGCTATGTGAAAATACCTTCGCATACCGCTTCACTTCTCGACAGTCGAGCAGTGAAGCGGCATGTGGGACTTGGACCCACTAAAAACACCCCGGTGCCTCTACATACCAATACAGAAGAGGTGGGAACGGTGGAGTTACCACCAATCTTCCACACTCTCCAGCCATGGCAGTGACCTTCAAATGTCACCCTGCATTGAGTATAATTACTCCGCCTGCCTTAAATAATAGCCTCTTAAAAACGCGGACGATGGACCGATTACCAGGTCCATCGCCAGCCATTATCAAGGGGGCATAAGATGGGCATAGGCCCTTCTTCTCCGGCCCGGCCGACAGAGCTTCTCGTTGTTGCTCTGCCTCTTCTTTCTTTGGCATTATAGTCTCGCTGAATATCTATGCTTTATTGTGACCTAGGGCGCGATTTTCTTCACGCCATAAAAAGCCCCAGAAAGAATTTTTGTCTCTAGATCCCATGGCAAGGACCCAACAAGAATACAAGCAGCGTCTGCAGAAACTGTGCGATATCCTCGTATTGTACAGATAGCCCTCTGGGGTCTACGCAACAACATTATGCTCTCCTTTTTTAAATCATCTGCGCATATTGGGACTCCATATAATGCCATCGACCGTACGACACCAGTATAGAGGCGTCGCGCGGGTCTATTGGGTCCTATTAGGCAGTATCCTGGACGACGCAGATGCCGATTTCAAGAGTTTCGGAGCCATATTCTTGAAATGATCGGAGAACTTCCATTTGGCATCCAGGATTAGGCTTCATAGTTCTAGGGTTCATTCAGGCGAGGTACTTCATAGTTCCACCAATAGCGATATTGACCCCACCTACCACTATGCTCGCATTTTCTGGCGGTGCATGTCTAGGACGATAAAAACATAGGGCATGGGATGCGGAACGTCACATGACATTTCCCAGCATCGCCATCCGTCTTTCCCTGGGTACTCGACGTGCCTTTCTGACAAGTAGGAGTCCACAATGCACAGCACACTCTACATGCACACCCTAGTAAACAGCTCTTAGGAGATGCAGCCGAGAACTGGCTTCCATCGGCGGAACATTCTCTAGCTGTCAGTCTTTTTTAGAGAACAGCGCACTTGCGGATTTGGGATAGGAAATGGAATTAAATAAATGGAAACCAAAGTGGACTATTGCACCAGTTGCTGCTACCGCTTGTTGTGAACTGATTCGGTGCAAGCCACGGTGCGGTGTTAGGTGCAGCTGTCAAAATTCAATTAAAATGAACCAAAATTATGCCACTGTGGTGGAAAATGTAGGTAATATAATAAAATAATTGGTCAAGTACGTATCGAACCACCATTGTAGAGTTCCGAAGGTGCCTGCCTACTCTGTACAAATGTGGATACATCAACTCAAATTAACTCCCAGCTTTATTTAACTAATGACTATAATACAATGTATATATATATACCATACCATCATATTCAATGAAATATGCATGTTCCTACAAATATTTTTCATACTAAATTCGATTTTGTAAGTTTATCGTCTATTACTAGTTAAAGTGTAAAGCCTACATAATAGTGATAGTTTTCCTTTTAAATTCATTATCTTTACTACGTATCATGACTTTTTCCCGTATCCACCGACAACTATTTTCCTATTCGAAAGGGGGGACACTTGACTCTTAACAAAATTTTGCACTTTAAAGTCAAATATTTCACAAACGGATCCCTAAATCAAAATATGATGTTCACACACTCATAATATTTTTGAAAAACCTATCAAATGATACCCCACACGATGGTATAATCAAGATAAAAAAAATCATCCCCACTTAAGCCGTAGGGGAACCGCCCTAAAAAAATTTTTTTTCATGATTTTATTCTACATTTCTATCCGCGTAATTAATATGTATATCTATACCAAATTACAACTTGATAGCATTAATAGTCTCTGAGCTAAGTCTCGGATAGATGGACGGACAGCCAAACGGACAGACATGACGAAACTATAAGGGTTCCATGTTTACTTCGGAACTCTAAAAATACTATTATTTATTCATCAGACCCATAGAGCAACACGGACTCCTTACGGAGGGAGAAGCCATAGCGACATGTTTAAATTCAAATCTTTCTGGCATTTTTTGCGGGGGGAGGGAAATTCACGCAAGCGCTGTTCGGTACACACATACATAATGAAAATCTGTAATTACGACAAATTACGACACCACATATGAAAAATAAAACAATACATTGACAAATCTGTCACCACCCGTCAGATTTTTGTGTACGAATATAAGACAGAACACACATTAACATATTTTTGACTTTGTTTTCAATAGTGAATGGCAAAAATGTAATTCTGCATTATCGATGAATTATAAATTATCGAATTTCTCGGGCCTCAAACTATATAATCAATAGAAATAGAAATATTTATTTGTTAAAATCAATAGCTTTAATAAAATCTGTGGAGTGGTTTAGCCGTGAGTATAACAGTATTACTTCGCATTTATAATATTTATTGCTAAGGAGGTATGGAAATATGGATACGTTCTTATGAATGACATACCCGGGGCTCTAGCAGTAATTTGCATTTCTTATATACTAGTGATTCTATCTGTAGGTCTGACGTAGAATGTGCATTTCGCAAAACGTACACTTGAACAAAAGGTGGTTTTCGCAATTGGTGCACTTCGCAGAGTGTGCACTTCGCAGAATTAGCATAATCCTAACTATATATGTATTATAAATGCGAAAGTGAGTTTGTTTGTTTGTTCCTTCTGACACTTTATCTACTGAAACAATCTTCTTGAATTTTCGCATACACATAGCTGGAAATACGGAAAAGGACATAGGCTACCTTTCATCCCGGGAAAAAGCACTGTTCCCGTGGGAAATCCACGCGGGCGAAAGCTAGTAATAAATAAAATCACAGTTGCAAAGTTATCACGTTTATTAGTTAAGTACCGTAAACTGCTGCAACTTATCCAACTACACACAAATTTGCCTATTTCATTTGAATTACGATATATCGCATTCGCTTGCTTTATTCTCGTTTTCTACCATTCTGTAGTAACTATTCATTATTTGGGCAACATATTTTTCATTTTTTATAATTGTAACTCCATTAATACTCTGTCAGTTGTGCGACAAAGATCGGTAGGTGAAGCAGCATTTTTTTTGCGCTCCAAAACTTTTGAATTTTAACTATTAAAAAGCTGTGTTTTCGCACAGGATTAACTGCCTAAGGTAGGATAATATTGTCTTCTTCTAGTATTACTTGTTTTTTTACGCAAAAGATTGTTTTTTATCAAAAAAATCTTAGAAGGCAATCATGTGTAGTGTTTTGAAAACTTGAGTGACATAACTTTGCCTGGGTCTAGGGTTGTCAAATTTTGTTAACTAGCTTTTACTCGCAGCTTCACTCGTGTGAATCTCGCTTACATTATGCTTAAAATATTATTTTAGAATTTTTTCCTCTAGTTATATTAGAAGTGCTCGTTGTAAATTTGTAAAACAATATTCAAATATTTTTTGTAGAAATAATTGTAAAAGAGATTTAACACTTTGTATACTTTTCTTTTATACTACAATCAAAAATTAAGTTTAATAATAATTGTTGATTAAAATGATGAGACATTATTACCAAGAAGCATTAAAATTGTATTTTTTAATTAAAGTAGCCATCTGGTTTTTTTCTTTTATAAAAAAGTATTAATAATAATCTGTATTCTTTTGGACAACCCTATAGTCAACGACATTTTTGTATGGAAAGTCTGTAGAACCTGCTACAACTTGGCCTAGTAGCTGTAATAAAAAAAATATACAGTATATTGCACTGATTAAATTGGCAGGGACAAGTAGGCTATCTCATGCACATGAAAAAATTAACGGAAACGATAAGTACAATAAGTATCGAATTATCCTTCTAGGCAAACTTGTGTCTTTTACATACAACTTTGCCTACGACTTTAAGCCCTTGTAATTCAGAAAATTGGTGGAAATTAATAAGATTTGGGGTCTCAATAGTAAGCCAATATGCTTGTCTTCCATTTAAAAACAATTGAGAGTTAAAATTGTGAATAGGTTCCGAGAAAATCGCAAAAAACGTCAAATTCCGTGCAAAGTTGCAGCAGTTTACGGTACCACAAAGACAAGAAAGGAATACTTATAAAATTTAAATTATCTAAATATAACTTAACTATTTCTAATAATTTTCTCTTGTTCAATTTAGTCTTGTTCATCCAGGCTGACTAACACCATTCGTGGAAATCAGATGCCTTATAATGAGCTAAACAAACGGGACTTGTCTTTTTGGCATCCCAGGTTTGCTAATTGTTGCACTAGTTTTTCCATACACACATCTCTAAGTAGGTATTTTTAGGAAAGCTGTAAAAAAATAAGATAATACACGTTACAACATACAACAATTTAAAACTACATCTATCGCAGTTTATCGATACAGGACTAAAACACACAATGTAAGCAAAGTAACATCACTAAATCTAGATGTTGGACGGAATTATCACTCGACAAATCCGTGTTTCTATAGGCGACTGGACTGATGTTGGTAAACAAATCCAACAATGACATTATAATAAAATGTATGAATTTTTGTTTAATTTATAATCATATGATAAGAATTTACTTACTAGAGAAATGTAACACCATCTTTCTGTAGAATAGATGTCCCAGACCTCTTTTTTGCAGCACAAAATTGAACAATTCGGAATTTTTTGTATTGCGGCCTATGTGTCATTCACACTGACTGATGGATTCTGTCTAGCGAAAAGTCCGAATGCAAACAGTTTTTATAAACGCTCAAGTCCACCTGGGCCTAAGCTTTGCCAGAGGGGAAAGACATCTATGGCGCCTCCCTTCCGGGCCGCGCGCGGAAGTCCTTGTTGCTCGAAGATCAGACCATAAGTAACAGTCAATAACTAAGTAAAGTACATATTCTGTATATTTTGCATATAAAACCAAATTAATATGTCAACAAAAGGATGAGAAACTAGACTACTGTAAAAGTTCCTAGGCACCGCCGCGTACCATGTCCGATTTTTTTCAGAAACATCTATGATAACTTTATATATTAAAGTATATATTTTTTAAAAGCTAGATAAATATCCTTTAATATAGTATTTTTTTATTTGCACAAAATTAAGGATTTTCAAAATATTGACAGTTGAATAAAAAAAATAACAAACTGATTTTGATATTTTCGTCAATATTTTCCTTTTTTTCTATTAAACTATATACTAAATGTCTCAAAAATGAATTCCTCATGCCTGATTTACTAGAAAATGACACCAAACTCGAGGTGGTAGGTAAATATAAGCTGATATGATTTTTTAACTAAAGCGCGGCGGCGTGTACCTTTGAATGCCCCCCCCTACCTACCCACCAGGGGGGGGTGGAAGGCTACCGGGCTAAATTAGCTTAACTTCATGTATATAACACCTGTGCCAAGTGAATTCTTCCGATACCAAAATTTGCAGGTTCCATACATTGGATGACACTACTTCCCGGGCTACTACTTCTGCTTGTCCGAAAGAGTTGAGTTGTGTTCCAATGATCCCAGGGGCCAATGATCCAATGCACACAGGGTCGGCTCCCAACGAAACTCTACAAAGTCATAGTTTTTTCATTACATAGATCACAGAGATGACAATTTTAAGCTTACTTATAGCAAAGCATATCTTTTAGTTGGAATTGGATAAGACAAGCGTAAAGCGGACAACTCCACGGGTACAAAGATGTGCTGCGCTTACTCGATACAATTATATTAACGGTGTATTCACATAACCGCAGTTTGTGATGATCTGTACCAATAAGATTGGCTACATAATAGGCAAGATTACGTGCCCCTCCGCCGCACGTAACTGTACATCACATCCAGACATCCTGATGTTCCACCATACCAACCACACCAGTATAATCCATTTATCCCGATATACGTCTGTCTACCACAACGTATCGTAACAGAACGCGCAGTGCGCACTAACACAACTCCACACCACTGGGTAGTGGGCCGACGTTATATCACTATACGTCACATCAACCACAAGCTAATTATTAAAAAACAAAAACACGACTGACAACTTACAAAGCCTATGTCACTCGGAGGAATGCAAGGAATCTTACAATACCTCTCACATTAAAATCTGTTAAGCCGTTCAGGACTTATGGTGGAATAAAGAAACTTACATACATACTTACATACATGAACCCTGAAAACATAACACTCCTTTCTTGGTCAGTCGTGTAATAGTAGAGGGAGCTTCACGACTCGGCCCACGGCGTCGTCACCAGTTTGTACATTTTAGTGAGCATGACTTATTCGATCCCCAAGACCTTATCGAAAAAAAATAAGAATCTCAAAGCAAACAAATGATACCCAGTCCCCAGCCGCTGACGCCGGTGGCGGACGCGCCGCACCGCAGTCGGCTGGAGCGGCGCGGCCTGACGCTAGCTGACGGCGGCCGCTACATGTGCTCGGCGCCGCCCTTCAGCCAGACCAAGTTCGTGCTTGTGCAGACTGACAGTGAGTCGCTTTATGATATACTAGCTTTTTCCTGCGGCTTCGCCTGCGTGAATTTCCCACGGGATTTTTTTTTATTTCCCGGATTGAAAGGTTCCCTGTGTCCTTCTCAATACTTGTAACTATGTGTATGCGAAATTTCAGGAAGATTGGTTCAGTAGATAAAGCGTGAAGATGTTACAAACAAACAAATAAATAAACAAACTCACTTTCGCATTTATAATATTAGTTAGGATTAGGACTAGCCGTGCCCCGGGGCTTCGCTCCCGTGGGAATTTCGGGAAATCCTCTCTTGGTGCTCTCCTACACTCCCTAAGAAACCTGCTTGCATGCCAAATTTCTATTTTCCACTTTTTACACCATTTTACATCAATCAATAATCATTTATTTTGTGAACATAGGTAAAATAGGTTGATATGTTTTGTGAAGAGGTACACTATATCCCGCCGATGGGTATACAAAATTATTTTATTACGCAATTATATACATTTATATTTGTTTATTACTTTACATTAGAATTAAAGCTTACAACTAGTTATTTAATCTACAAGAAATTAATTAACGGAATAGTAGTTAAGCTTTATTTATAAGAAAATTTAACATTTCTTTGAGACATGAGGTATTTCTTATATTATCACGCAGTTTAGGCGCCATCGCAAAGACACTTTTATGCAGAAAAGAAGTGTTGCATTGTTTAGTGTGAATGAAATGAAACCACGATAAAATTGTAAATGTTTTTATTGATTTTTCAGCGGCCAAGCAATGCGCACGCGGCGCCTTTTCCTGCGGCCAACGCTGTGTACTGCCCGCGTATGTGTGCGACGGCCGGGCTGATTGCTTGCATAGCGAGGACGAGGCGCCGGAGTTGTGCCATAACCCTTGTAGCGGTGAGTGGACTTCGTTTTTAGGGTTCCGTACATTAAAAGGCAAAAACGGAACCCTTATAGGATCACTCGTGCGTCTGTCTGTCCGTCTGTCACAGCCAATTTTCTCCGAATCTACGGGGCCAAATCAGACGAAATTTGGTAGGATGACGTAATCCTGTGACCTAAACACATGTGCAAAGTAAATATATATTTTTTTTTAAATAGGATTCATTTTCGGGGGACAAATTAGGAATAAAAAAAAAGTTTTGCAAACTTTACTGTGCTATACAGGGTTATTTTTAATTTACTAACAACCTTCCTAGGGATGAAAGTACTCATAAATATGAACATCTTTTTGTTTGGGACCGACTCTGAAATCTCAAAAAAAAATCTGCTGTTCCATACATTTCGGGATAAAAAGTACCCTATTGATATTCCCAGTATTTTTCTATCCGTACACCAAATTTCATCGAAACCCGTCCAGTACACAAACTCACATCCAAACTTTGGCATTTATAATATTAGTTGTGTTAGCCATGAAGTTGGTGTGTGTGCGCGACTCATATTACTTAAGGGACTCTATACCATGAGCTATGGACTTCAGTCGTCATTGGTTCTCTGTAGCGTGCAAGACGTTTCTGTGTATTATATTTAATTATACGGAGTTGTCGGAACATTTTGTGTCTATTATTTTCGCTATTAGTTGTAACTTGTATGATTCCCCAGGGCCGGACAAGCTGAACTGCTCGAGCGGGCGCTGCGTGCCGGCGGCGGCGTGCTGCGTGACGTCACGCGTGACGTCACTGTGCGTGCAGCCCGCCTGCTGCGACGAGCATCCCAGGTTCTCCAGGCTGCATGGTATGCATACTTACATACTACTTTTTTAGGGTTCCGTACAAAAATGAAAAATGGAACCCTTACAGGATCACCCGTGCGTCTGTCTGTCCGTTCGTCTGTCACAGCCAATTTTCTCCGAATCTATTGGACCAAATCAGATGAAATTTGGTAGGATGGCGTAATCCTGTGACTCAGACACAGATGTGCAAAGTAAATAAATATTTTTTTTAAAATAAGGGTCATTTCCGGGTGACAAATCAGAAACTAAAAAAAGAGTTGCATCCACGTTCATTTACTTTCCATTCCACCAATAAGCCCACTATCCAGCTAAGCGTAGCCTTCGAAACTCGACCCTATGCTCTGTCGACCCCGCAAGGCATGGAGACGTGATATCAGTATGTTTCATCCACGTTTATTGACTTTCTATTCCACCAATAAGCCCACTATCTGGTTAAACGGCCCTTTGAGTCTCAACACTGTGCTCTGTCAAACCCGCAAGGCATGTAGACGTGAAGTCAGTATGTTTATTGCATCCACGTTTGTTCACTTTCCATTCCACCAATAAGCCCGCTACGGTGTAGTGTGCTCGATGGCACACCACGGTAAGGTTGCGTACCCTTCCTCCGCACTTAACTGTACATCACAGCCAGTACTTACTGATGTTCCACCTTACTACATTCAGTAATCACTTTGAGTCTCAAAACTGTGCTCTGTCGACCCCGCAAGGGATCAAGACGTGACATGTCCGTATGTCTGTTGCAGCGACCTTCGATGACTTCCCTTTGCCGCCGGAGGACAGACACGCCCCCGATGACTACGGGTTCATACAGTCCACCATATACACCGTCACTGGTAAGTTGAACTAACATTATTTATTTATTTATATTCTTTAAAAAGAAAGGAAAAAGGCGTGATAATATGTATGTATTATATTCTTTATTTATTTATTTTATTTTAATTATTCAAACAACAACAGCCTTTCTTAAATATTTTACAAATTAACTTAATTTAGAATATACATATCCGTTGTGTATATTTATTGTGTTCATTCCTAATTGAATGTTACTTTTTCCGTGAGAACCTGTAAATGACAATCTGTTTTTTAAGTTGTTGTCTATAGAATTAATAAGAAAGTTGTTGGTCTTCCTTGTAAAGAAAAAAAAAATAAAAATAAATTTCACTGCGAACGTCGCATTTATTTGACAAACATTTTCGTGAAAATTTCGCGAGCGTCGGATATTTCCTACAAAAAACTACTGCTTGTATTGCACATAACTTGTGCAATAGGTTTTTTGTGCTGTAGGATCGGGATTGAGTACCACAGACTCGCTAAATGTACACAAGTGGGTAAACAAGCACCCTAACCTAAGAATATACTAATTTAACTGACTCTTACCGTTAGATGGCGTTGACCAGATTTAGAACGCGATATGGTTTCGTTTGGGCCTGGCATAGTAGTGATAAGTATAATTATGCGTGTTATTACATATATATCACACAATTTTTGTAGACCTGTCTGATTTTCATGCCAGGTTGAATATTAATTGCTAACCGCGCCCCGGGGCTTCGCTCGCGTGACAATTTCGGGATAAAAAGTACCATATGTGCAATTTCCGTTTTTTTCTCGTTTTTTGACGACCTTCGTGGCCCAACGGTCATCACGCCGGACTGCCACACCGGGGGTCCCGGGTTCGATCCCCGGTCGGGTCAAGATGGAAAATGATCTTTTTCAGATTGACCCGGGTCTTGGATGTTTATCTATATATGTATTTGTTATAAAATATAGTATCGTTGAGTTAGTATCCCATAACACAAGTCTCGAACTTACTTTGGGGTTAACTCAATCTGTGTGATTTGTCCGTATATATTTATTTATTTATTCTATTCGTTTACGAAATTGCATCGAAGTCCGTCCAGTAGATTTTGCGTGATTGAGTAAGAAACATCCAAACTTTCGCATTTATAATTATTTATTATAAGTTGTGGAAATCCTTGGGGGAGGCCTTTGTCCAGCAGTGGTCGTCTTGCGGCTGAGATAGATAGATAGATAGATTATAAGTAGGATTATTATATTTTCATTATTTAAAAAAAAACAGCTGTTCCATACTATTTTACAACGCCCAAAATCGACGGAACAGCTGATTTTGTTTTTGAGATAACAGTCGGTCCCATACAAAAAGTTGCTCATATTTATGAGATCTTTCCAGAAGTAATTTTGGCATTGATTTTAAATTTATCCTGTACTAGCTTTCGCCCGCTGCTTCGCCCGCGTGAATTTCCCACGGGAACAGTTTTTTCCCGGGATGAAAGGTACCCTATGTCCTTCTCCGTACTTTCAGCTATGTGTATGCATAATTTCAGGAAGATTGGTTCAGTAGATAAAGCGTGAAGAGGTAACAAACAAACAAACCAACAAACAAACAAACTCACTTTCGCATTTATAATATTAGTTAGGATTGCAATTTTTAAACATAAATAACCCGTTATTATATAGACGCGACAAAGACAGACGTATTTTTAATACTATGTGACATCTGTCAGAGATCAAGCTATTGTAATATGTGGTGCATCAGCAACTTTTTGTATGGGACCGACTCAATCCGATGGAAAAAAAAATCTACTGTTCCATACTATTTTCCAATACCTACTCACCCGAAATGTATGGAACAGCTGATTTTTTTTTCCATCAGATTGAGTAGGTCCCATACAAAAAGTTGCTCATGTTCATGAGTACTTTCACCAGTAGAAAGGATGCCAATGATTTAAAAAACATCCTGTATACTAGTTTTTCACAGCGTAATCATTCGTCACATGACATTTAACTTATAAGATAATAATTAAAACAATTCCTTATTTATTGAGGTCGTGCGACGTTTCACTAGTAGATGTACGTAGAGATATAAGGTAATATAATATTATCGAGGTCGAGTAACGTCATGTGTCGTCACACTACGTAGATGACGTAGCTGTACGTACACTACACTATATTACACAAACTGTAAGAGAGGATTTCCCAAAATTAGATTTTTTGCACGTATGAAGTCGCCGGCATGAGCTAGGTATTTCACATAACAATGTGATATTGCGATTATAATAAAATAAAATGAATAAAAAAAAATCATTCATATCAGGTACAGAAACCCATGCAAAAAACATCGAAAAATTATTTTTAGGTACCAGAATAAAAAATAATTATTAATTAAACTAAATTAACAATTTAATTATGATGCTGACTCGTCATCTTACATATGTTAGCTAAAAAATGTTGTCCCAAGACTAAAAATATACTAATTGAACCGACCCTTCAATAGATGGCGCTGTACAGTTTTAGAACGCGATAGGGTTTCGCTTTGGCCTGGCATACTGAGGATGATTTTAATGATTGAATTTATTTAGTTTCGTCCTGGTAACGAAGTTTCCCGGAAGCTTGTAATTCAACCTTGAGCCTTAATTCTGAAACAATTTTTGTAGACCTGGCTAATTCTGAGATTGATATGCCAGGTTCATTCATTATACAGTCGATCCCGTGGTAATTTCGGAATAAAAAGTACCCCATGTGCTATTTCCGGTATTTTTCTACCAAAAATCGAAATTTCATCGAAATCCGGCCAGTAGATTTTGCGTGATTGGGTAACAAATATCTTCACAAACTCACATCCAAACTTTCGCATCATTACGTTTAATATAACTGTACTTAACGAGACAATTAAGATGTACAGTCTCACTGTACATAATTTTTGCTTACGCGGCGTTCGCCACGGCTCGCGCGTATTACCTTAATTGCACAATTTTTACTAGCAGAGTGCATCCAAACCTACGACTGAGTGGAATAGCCAACGGCCAGTGTATCTCTAACTTAATAATATAACATCTGTGACTGTTGGTGATTTTTCTCTCGTGCACTCCACAACTACTCAACTACTATTTACTGCCACACCCTACATCTTTGGTCCTTCGAAAGGTAAGAACTTGGTGTTTTTTGTATCTCTTACTACAGTAGCGAATCGGTTTAGCTGGCCTCTCACAAGCGAGAATCCCCAGTTAGATTGAGAAGGCGCACACACTGTACATGGAGTACAGAGACACTGAGATCTTAAGCGACTGCTAGACTGCGTATAACTGTGTAGTCTTCGTGTCGTGAACTAACGCATCTCTACTCATCTGTCACCGTCAACTACGTGCCAGATCAACTGAGTTATCGAAGAAACTATCTACTTAATAACTAACATTCAACATGAACAAACTGGAACTTCAACAAACTAGCTTCGGGAACATCAAGACTTTGTGTACAAACTATCGCAAGGATTCTTCATCTCGAAAAACTGAGGAATATCTCAACACACGACTGGCATCGCTAGAAGCTCAGTGGCAGGACTTCGAGGCGAGGCATGCTCTTCTAGTACTGGAGATAGAAGACAAAACTATCAACTATTTCTCGGAAAATGTCTACGAGAAAACTAAAGAACTGTATTTGTCAAATATAACTGACATAAACAACAGGCTAAGTGCCTTAAGCCAACAGAAACGCGGCTTTAAGTTTGACTTAGCTGGAACATCTACTGACGACTCACAGGACTCTGACGATGGTGCCTGTGAAGTACAACGCTTACTCAACAAACAGGAATGCTACTTCAACGCAATCAGCAACGCCATGTCCAAGATCGACATCTCCTGTATGTCTGAAAATGGGAGTTGGAAGATAGCCTATCTATCCTGGAAGTCGAAATGGCAACCTATCGACAAACTACACTGGGAAATAGATTTTAAACTGAAAGGATCTAATTCTCACTATTATGAATCTTTTGGAGAAATCGAGGAACAATACGACGATTTACGAAAAAAGATCAACTCAAAAATTTGGTCAAATGCTCACTATGAAAAATCTGCACCTAAAATGGAACTCCCGGAATTTTCTGGTAACTACAGTAAGTGGATATCTTTTAAAGATCTTTTTTTAGAGACTATCCATAACAACCCAACTATTAACAAGGCGCAAAAAATGAGGCATTTGAAAACTAAACTGAAGGGTGAAGCTGAAACTTTAGTACAACATTTATCTGTGAGTGCCGATAACTACAACTCCTGTTGGGAAATACTGACTCAGCGGTACGACAATCGTCGCTTGCAGTTTACATCTTTCTTCAATACTATGATGAACCTTCCTGTAATTCAAAATCCAGACGCTAACAACTTAAGGAGAATGCATGATGTCATTAAGGAATGCATGAACGGAATGTCTAACATTGGTCTCGATACTTCAACTTGGGATCCTATGATCGTCCAATTAATGTTACCTAAACTTGATTCTTCCACACTAAACGACTACATGAATGAAATTCGGGATCATCGGGAGATACAGAACTTGTCGGATTTTATATATTTCCTGGAAACAAAGTTTATGGCTTATGAAACTGCAAAGTCAACTAAGAAGGGAAATAGTCAAACTGAAAAATCATCAAACTCTTCATCAAACTGGAAAACTTCGCCGAAACAACCTATGAAGAAACCTAATTTTGATTTTAAAAAATCTTACAACTATCATACAGTTTATGGAAAATGCCCAAATTGCAGCGGAAGTCATGTTTTGATGCAATGTGACAAATTTCTTGAACTGGATACTACGCAGCGCAATAACACAGTTGCGAAATTGAAACTCTGCAAAAATTGTCTCTTTAGCCACAATAACGACGAATGTAAATCGAAGAAAACTTGTAAGGAATGTAATTTGAGACATCACACTTTATTACATCAAGCTAACAGGAAATTTTCATCTAACAAATCTAACTATGTGGAGCAAAATCCTTCAACATCTTCACAGCATCAAACTACGAACCATATAAGTGACACTAACACTGAAATCTTACTTACCACGATTCAGCTAAAAGTAAAGGCAATTGATGGTACATACCACACCCTGAGGTGCCTTCTGGATCAAGGGTCTCAGGTGAACTTACTGAGTGAGTCAGCGTCGCAGCTGCTGCGACTGCCTCGCAAGAAATTAACTGCTACTGTAACTGGCATCGGATCTGTATCTGGAGATTGCAGAGGACAGCTTAACTTATCCTGTAAATCGATACACTCCGACTTTATCTTTGAAACAACAGCGCTAATTATGAAGAAACTTACGAATAACTTACCCCACTCTACTTTTTGAAAAATCACAATGGCCTCATCTAGAACACCTGAAACTCGCCGATCCAGACTTTAACATATCTCTGCCCTGTTGATCTTCTCCTAGGCGCCGACGTGTATTCTCAGATCATTCTCGACGGGGTACTTAAGGGAGGTCAACAATCCCCAGTTGCACAACAGACACATCTTGGATGGATTCTATGCGGGAAAATGAGAACTTTTAACTGCCATGTAACTCTAATCAATTTAGAAGAAATTACAAAATTTTGGGAAACTGAGGAAATCCAAAACTCCAAGGATATTTCCAAGGATGACCAATGTGAACAATTTTACAAGAACACAGTACAAAGAAGCTCTGATGGAAAATATATTGTCAAGATGCCACTTTGTCCTGACTACGAGAATAAACTCGGGAAATCTAGGCCTATTGCCGTGTCCCAATTCTTACAACTAGAAAAACGACTTCAGAAAAAGCAAAAACTGTCAACTATGTACAAGGATTTTATGAAGGAGTATGAAGAACTAGGTCACATGAGACCATCAACTGAATCTATCTCTAACGACTGTTACTTGCCACACCATGGAGTCCTGAGGGAGAACGCGGCTACAACACGTTTAAGAGTAGTATTCAACGCATCCCAAAAGAATTCCAACGGCCTCAGTCTGAACAACGTACTTGAAAAGGGTCCTAATCTGCAAAAAGACATTCAAGCTCTCATCCTAAAATGGAGAACATATAAGTTTGCTCTTATTGCAGACATCCAAATGATGTACAGATGCATATGGATTGCCAAGGAACAACAACATCTGCAAAAAATCGTATGGAGAGAAACGCCTAACGAGCCCCTTAACGAATACCAACTATGTACTTTAACATATGGGATGAAATGCGCCCCTTGGCTGGCAATGCGAACTTTACAACAATTGGCTATTGATGATGGCCACAACTTTCCAACAGCTGCCGAAGTACTGAAGAACGCATTCTACATGGATGATTTGGTCTGCGGAAGAAATTCATTTTCGGAAGCGAAAGAATTACAAAAATCGCTAATCGCATTACTTAAAGGCGGCGGTATGAATCTACGCAAATGGTCCAGCAACGATCGTTCCCTATTGGAAGATTTGCCATCGGATCAAATTGCATCCAACATCAACTATGAATTTAAAACTGAGGAGACTTCTAAAACGCTCGGACTGAGCTGGAATCCTACTAACGATACTTTCTACTTCAACTGGCCTACTAAAGAAAATTCAAAACGAATAACTAAGAGATCGCTGTTATCAGAGATTTCTAAATATTACGATCCCTTGGGATGGCTGTCACCTTTGGTCCTCACGGCTAAACTACTTTTCCAAAAACTCTGGCTCAGCAAACTAGACTGGGATGACGACGTTCCTAAGGAGATTGAAACTGAGTGGATCAAATTCAAAACGGAACTACCTACTATCGGGAAAATAACTTTAAACCGATGGATTGGTGAAACAAAAGATCGTATTGAGTTATGTGGATTTTGTGACGCCAGCGAAAAGGCCTACGCTTGCGTTATTTACAGTCGCGTAATGGATCAAAACGGGACACCAAAAATCACTTTGATAGCATCACGAACAAGAGTAGCACCCATCACTCAAAAAATATCACTGCCCAGACTAGAACTTTGCGGCGCTCAGCTTTTAGCCGAACTCGTGGAAAAGGTCAAACAAGCTTTCTCTGGGAACAACATTACTGTAACTGCGTGGTGTGACTCTCAAGTTGTATTGGCGTGGATACAAGGTGAAACCTCCAGATGGGAGGTGTATGTAGCCAATCGAGTTAACAAAATCAAGAAAATCATCCCTCCGGAACACTGGCGTTACGTCAAATCGGATCAAAATCCCGCTGACTGCGCTTCGAGAGGCTTACTTCCTAGCAAACTAGTTAATTTCGACCTCTGGTGGCAAGGGGCGGAATTCCTCAAGAGAAAGGACTATAATGACAACTTGGAACAACCCTGCAGCTTCCAGACGGACCAGGAATGCTCTACATATTACTGTGAAAAACCAAGCTCTGAAATCAACATCGAACATTTTATAACTACATTATTAAATAATTGTAGTTCATTATTCCGAGTGACAAGAATAATCGCTTGGATTCAACGATTCATTCATAACTTGCGCAACAAAAAGAAATCGGAAACAACGTACCTAAGTGCAAATGAACTTAATAGAGCTAACGTACTTATCATACGGCACGTGCAACAAACGCAATTTACTGTCGAATATGAACAGCTGATGCACAACGAACTTATAACTAAAAGAAGTCCTATTTTGAAACTGAACCCTTATCTGGATGAGGACAAAGTGATACGAGTTGGCGGACGTCTCAAGAACTCAGCTTTGCCTGCAAATATGAAAAATCCTGTTATCCTACCCTACAGGGGACGATTTACAAGTTTATTAATAGAACAATCGCATATCAAAACATTGCACGGCGGAGCTCGGGTAACGCTGACTCACATAAGGCAGGCGTACTGGATCGTTGGCGGCAATAGGGCTGTCAAAACTCAATTACGAAAATGTGTCCGCTGTCGTCGCTTCAACCAAGTGGATAACCATCAACTTATGGGCAACCTACCATATCAACGTGTAACACCGAGTCGGCCTTTCACACACTGTGGTGTCGATTTCACTGGAGCTGTTGAAATAAAAACCCACAAGGGAAGAGGCGCCAAAACTACTAAGGGCTACATTGCAATCTTCATATGTATGGCAACTAAAGCCGTACATATAGAACTAGTTTCGGACCTTAGCACCGAAACATTCATCGCAGCATTTCAACGCTTGTGTGCCAGGCGTGGCACCCCTAAACACATGTACTCGGATTGCGGTACTAACTTTGTCGGCGCTGCAAGAGTACTACGACAAGAATTTGAGGAATTTAAGTCGATTCTATCTACGGATTTCTTTAATGAACTAGCCAAATTGGAGATTATTTGGAATTTTAACGTAGCTTCCTGGCCAAACGCGGGAGGGATATGGGAGTCCGCTGTGAAGTCCACGAAGCACCATCTACGACGAGTACTTGGTGACCAGAAGCTAACCTATGAGGAGTTCACAACCCTACTCACCAAAAATCGAAGCGTGCCTAAACTCGAGGCCTTTGTGTCCTCTAACTGAAGACCCTGAAGAGTTCTATAACTGTCTGACCCCGGGACACTTTCTCACAGGCAGCTCGCTACTATCTCTACCTCTATCCAACTACAATGAGTACAAAATTGATATGCGTCGTAGATGGCAACTACTTGAAAACATGTTCCAACATTACTGGAAAGCCTGGTCCAACGACTATCTGACACAACTTCAAGCACGCAGTAAGTGGAACAAACCAACAAAAAATATAAAGATTGGCGACATCGTACTGGTGAAGCAGGACAACTTGCCCCCAGGAAAATGGGCTATGGGACGGGTGTTGGAGACGCATCCGGGCTCTGACGGATATGTTAGAGTCACCACCATCAAAACACAAACTGGAGTTATCAAGCGTCCTATAGTCAAATTAGCGCCACTTCTTCTGAACTCTGAAGTCGAAGCCATTGATCCTGAACCTGAAACTCAAAAAGAAACAAAACAAGGTCCTGAAAAGAAAACTCGAAGAAGAAAAGGAAACAAACTCGTCACAAATTTACTACTAACTGCCTTGACCTTATTTACATTCTTATCAGGATCATATGGTACCAAGGTCGGCGTATCGTCGGACGCTCAACTTACATCACTGGAACACGAGCGCCCTATATACTATGACACAGTCGGCAAAATGCAAGTAGTACACAATGAATGGATGTTAATTATGTATTACAATTTATCTACGTACTGGGAAGGAACTCGACGAATTGACAGCTATTTTAAAAACTTAGAAAAGCTATGTCACATTTCCAACTTACAACAATGTAGAACAACAACAGAGCAGCTTAACCATGAGATGGATCTTCTTCACCACTACAACGACATTTTGGTCAATCCTCATAAGCATCTCACTGTCAACCGCAAGAAGCGAGGATTAATTGATGGTGTGGGATACATTGCTAACAGCTTATTTGGAATACTCGACCAACGATTTGCTGACAAATATGAAGATGATATACAATCCATCAAAAACAAAGATAACTACCTGCTGGAACTTATAAAAAATCAGACTTCTATTGTGGAACTTGAAAACAACATTTTAAAGAAAAGCGAAGAAAACATTCAACGACAATTTCATATGATCGATGGATTCATAAATCAAACTAACCAGAATATGGCTACATTGGAAACTCAGATGGAAATTCTTTCGGCCACATCTTACTTCAATTCGGCGTCGTTGACACTTTTCTTATTAATAAACAGCTTGAAGAAATTCCAAGAAATGCTATTCGACTCTCTCACTAACGTCTATCAAGGACATGTCGATGTGCATTTGATCACTCCAGCTCATTTGATTCAACAGTTAAGTGAAATCTCAGGAAGCATTCCGAAGTCACTTTCGCTACCAGTCGAGAACTACCAAGAAGATATCAAAGATATCTACAAACTTATCTACGTGAGAGCACGAGTAACTGATAATTATTTTCTCTTCGAAATGCACATTCCCTTGATTTCAAATGAAGACTTCACACTGTATCATACGATACCTCTGCCAGTGAAAACAAACATGGAATTTGGCTATGTACAATTGACATCACCATATATTGGAGTCAACTTTGAGAAAAATATCTATCTACTATTAACTGCAGAAGATTTTCAACAATGTTTACAACAGTCGGGAAAAATTATCTGCAAGAAAAACCCGCCGGTTTTCGATCTACATAGCAACAATGCAGCCTGCGAAGCAAAACTGCTATCACATCAAAACACCGCGCCATGTGATATCGAGCACGCGACGTGCAAGGACTCATGGATAGAATTACACACTCGAAACAGCTGGCTGATGATTTGTTGCCAAACTTGCCCTCTACGTGTCATATGTGGCAATGACGTCACACCTCTCACGATGACTTCATCTGGGATTGTTACACTGCCACAAGGATGCCTGGTGCAATCTAAAGATTTAACTATCTACTCTCGAAGCCGCTACAGCAGTCGAATCACCATGGATTATGGACTTACTGTACCAGACTTCAGCATGAATAAGGCTGTTAACAAGATAGTCAACTTAACATCCTTTCAAGCGGTACCTCACGAACTTACTTTCGACAAGATAGACGAGAGCATCGCCTACCAGAAAGAACAAGAGGCCCGACTACCAACTACAGAAATATCTAGTCACGATATCCATCAGTATGTGATTAGTTATACTTTACTAGCGGCCGCTGTAACATTTTTGCTTGTGTTGGTTGGGAGGAAACTCTGTCCCCGCTGCTTTGCTCGAAACACGAACAACACACAAAAAGCAAACACTGAACGGAAAACCGATGATATCGAACTGCAAGTTATTCAGCGACCGGACGAGCACAGAGAGAGGACCCATCATACCAAGACTCCCCCGCGAACATCGCGACGGAACGTCACCGGAGGAACTCCTAACTTAGCATTCGAATTTGATTAAGATTTATTATTTGCTTTGTGATGGCTATTCCAATCTTTGTGACTTGAACTTAAAATATTATTTTCTTAGTGAATTTTACTTTAATTTTTTCTTTTATACTTTTACTTTAAATTTACACTTAACTTTTACATTTATATTTTTTACTTTTTTATCTTTTTGGCGTTGCCAAGATGTACAGTCTCACTGTACATAATTTTTGCTTACGCGGCGTTCGCCACGGCTCGCGCGTATTACCTTAATTGCACAATTTTTACTAGCAGAGTGCATCCAAACCTACGACTGAGTGGAATAGCCAACGGCCAGTGTATCTCTAACTTAATAATATAACATCTGTGACTGTTGGTGATTTTTCTCTCGTGCACTCCACAACTACTCAACTACTATTTACTGCCACACCCTACATAAGAAAAAATATGGGGGTCTTTCTAGGGTTAAAAGAAGCCGAAACGATTTTTTTTAGAATTTCTCTCTTTCTGTCGGTATGTTTGTACGCACATCACGCAAAAACTTCTAAACCATATTTGATGCGGTTTTCACTGTTGTACTATAGAAGGTCTAACCTAAAATCTGTCGTAGGTTTCATCTTGATATGTCGCTTAGAACCAGAGATATAAACATTAGTAAATAACGGGCGAACAAAGTTCGCGGGCACAAAACAACATTGAACAATTATTAGGTACCAGTATAAAAAAGAATAATTAAACTAAATAAACAATTTAATTTTAAAGCTGGCTCACAGTCTTACGTAAGTTAACACATTTTAGCTAAAAAATGTTGTCCGAAGACTGTAAAAATACACTAATTGAACCGACCCTTCAATAGATGGCGCTGTACAGTTTTAGAACGCGATAGGGTTTCGTTTTAGCCTGGCATACTGATGATGATTTTAATGATTGACTTAGCTCTGGTAATCTTCTCTAGGGAACTGCATTATCCTGCAACCGCGACTGCTCTAAATCAATTTTTGGAGACCTGGCTAATTCTGAGACTGAGATGCCAGGTTCATTAGATACCCGTTCCTCCGATCGGAACTCCCGATTGGTAGGGGGATACAAACCGTGTGATATGTCTTGCCCAGTCTACCTTACCTAGTCTAGGCACACAATAACATATATATGGTGATCCAACCAGAGAAAAAATTACATTGTCATTTACATACCCGATATCGGGAGATAAATAAAATCCGTGAGTTCGATACGACTATACGTCGGAGGTATATTTGCACTTCCGACCTCGTAACACCTCACAAGTGGCCCCACGTTGGGCGCCACTTGTTTTCTTTTTATAACAGGGCGGCAAACGAGTAAGCAGGTCACCTGATGGTAAGCGATCACCGCTGCCCATGGACTACTGCAACACCAGGGGTATCACAATTTATTTATCTCCCGACCTCGTTACCGCATTACAAATGGTCCCACGTTGGGCGCCAGCTAAAAAAAAAATGTTATAAAAAAAAACAAGTGGCGCCCAACGTGGGACAACTTGTTATGCGGTGTCACAATGACGGTAATGCAAATATACCTAGCTGTATAGAACTCGCGGATTTAATTAATCTCCTGACATCAAGTTGTATCGAACTCGCGGTTTGGTATCTCTCGACATCGTCACCGCATAACGCTTGACGCCCAACGTGGGGCCGCTTGTGCGGTATTACGAGGTCGGAAGTGCAAATATACCTAGTTGTATCGAACTCACGGATTGGTATCTCCCGACATCGTCACCGCACAACGAGTGGCGCCCAACGTGGGGCCGCTTGTGCGGTATTACGAGGTCGGAAGTGCAAATATACCTAGTTGTATCGAACTCACGGATTTTATTAATCTCCCGATATCGGGTATGTAAATGACAATGTAATTTTTTTCGCTGGTTGGATCGGGCGGAAATTGAATACCACAACCGCTAAATAAGTTCTTCTGAGAAAAATCACCATATATAAATGTTACTAGCTTTTGAAAAATTACTTGTAGGTACCAGTATAAAGAAGAATAATTAATTAAACTAAATTGACAATCTAATTATAATGTTGGCTCACCGTCTCACGTAAGTTAACACATTTTAGCTAAAAAATGTTGTCCCAAGACTAAAAATATACTAATTGAACCGAGACCGTTCAATAGATGGCGCTGTACAGTTTTAGAACGCGATAGGGTTTCGTTTTGGCCTTGCATACTGAAGATGATTTAAATGTTTGACTTTTGTTCTGGTAAGATTCTCTAGGGAATCGCATCATCCCGCAACCGCAGCTGTATCTGTTTTAAATCAATTTTTGGAGACCTGGCTACTTCTGAGACTGAGATGCCAGGTTCATTAGATTCTGTCTATACCACTAGTCCCATTGAGTTGTCCCATAATGGGTCAATTGAGACGATTTCGTCCCAGTAGTCCCATGGGACAAGTGGCACCTGTATTTTTGCCCCAAAAGTCCCATTACCATCATCGCCATCTCAGTGTACTGTAAGGATCTTGTTCCTTACGTGAATTCTTTAATAAAACCACTCTATTATCACTATTCTTTTATTGCATATCAGCAGGCAAGCTGCTACGACGAGCTCACAGGTCAGGCTCCACTCGACTGTGTCAAAAATAACATACATTCAATATTCTTTTTAATTTCTTATTCTTTATGGAATGCATTGAAAGAGGTCTAAAACTATTAACAGACCTCCTTCATTACAGTACCTAGTTCAAAGAGTTGGATAACCGTTATCTGTAGTAACAGTTTATGACGAAATTTAAAACGTTTATTTCCGTGACCAAAAAATATTCACGCATTTTCTCAAATATTTACACGGACTTTATCATTGGCTGTCAGAAGCTATTTGTATGAAAATAGACAAATAATTATGCCGGAGCGTTTACATTAGTTAAATTAACTGTGGTTTATTTTGTTAGTTAATCAATGGTTCTAAACAGTTGTTAGACTTAACTCGTCGGAAATGTGTCAAAGTGACACTGTCACTGTTGTGTTGAATTATCTGTAGCTATGTAGTCAGTGATAAAATAGTGTTATTGTCGTGTTACTTAGTTCATGTAACGATGTGATTATGAGTGTTGGTGTTATCAGCGAGATATTGGAGATCTTCGTTGTTGGACAGTTTTGATGGTTAAACTGTGTTTGGCTAGTTAGCACGGAATACCATTCAGTAGAACTCACTGGTTGAAATGGATTGATCCGTGCGTGGTGGGGCACGAATCCTTGCCGTGGGTAGGTTAGGATTGGAACCTAGCCGTGACATGTGGACCAAATGAGAGGTTAGTGCTAGATGATTTCTTAATCCGTCAATATCCGATGAATCCCTGGATGCTTTGGGCTGTAACTTGAAGTAGGAGTTGTGTACCCTGTCTATTATAAGCTGCATGTGATTTTGCTGCATGTGTGCATGTGATTTTAGAAATACCCTCATCCTGACAGTTAATTTGATCTGAACTCATTGTTGAAGTACCTGTATTGTGTTTACCGCTCTGGTCATCAATTTCTGAGCTCGGCCCCCCCTGAACCCATGATCTGATGATCTGATACAAATGTTGTGATGTGTATATCCGACAATTATGATAATTTATCGTAATATTTGATTGATTTGTTATTGTAATCAAATTCCCTTTCAATGAGTATTCGTCGACGTATCAAGATAAAACCTACGCCAAATTTTAAGTTAGACCTTCTATAATACAACAGTGAAAACCGCATCAAATATGGTCCAGAAGTTTTTGCGTGATGCGCGTACAAACATACCGACAGAAAGACAGATAGAAACTCTAAAAAAATCGTTTCGGTTTCTTTTGACCCTAGAAAGACCCCATGCGAAAGTTGTGGATGTGAGTTTGTGAGGATGTTTGTTACTCAATCACGCAAAATCTACTGGACGGATTTCGGTGAAATTTCGATAGGATAGAAATCATTTATTCCATAGAATATGGTAATAATACCATCAGGTGACCCGCTTGCTCGTTTGCCGCCATATGTTAAATTTTTTTTTTTTAAATAAAACTTTTTATTATTCGCTTGCCCTCAGCGTGCGCACTGATCTTCATGATCGCGGTGGTGCTGCTGGTGTCGGCCATCTGCAAGATGCACATGAAGCGCGCCGCGCTGCGATCATACGCGGCCAGGGCCAGGCCGTGCGCACAGGTACGTGGACTATAGAAAATAATATGTTTATTTCTTAGATAAAAAACTCAGCAGTGGTCGTTCCGAAATGCTAGTAATTTGTAGCTTAAGAGTGTATCACGTCCGCGCGCCCGACCGAGTTTAGGTATTTGATAGACCGCAGCTGGCTGTGTGCAAGTCACACGCACACATCGACGTGAGATTGCCGCCAACCCGAAGTAATAAGTGACCGAGATCCCTCAAAGGATTTGTTGGTACCTATATAATTTTTTTTTCTTGCTTTACGGTAATGAATACTAAAAATAAAATTACGACCATTTTCTTATGTAAAACATACTTGGCGCGACTTGGCAGTAAAATGGACACGAATGCCGCGACAGAAAATAGCATGACCGTCGTGCCAGGATGCTAAGATGTTAAACATCTGCCTGGCATCCCATGAAGGCCAATTTTTCGGGATGAGGTTTACAAAAATAGTATTTTTGGATCCAAGATGGCAGACAACTTTTTTTTTAATTTTGCAATATGGGTATCGTTTTATAAGTGTTTCAGTGCGCTGATTACGAAAATAACATTTATTTTGGAATCCAAGATGGCGGACAAATTTTTTTTCACGTTTACAATATGGGTATGGTTATAAGGTTTTTTCGGTGCGCTGATGACAAAAATAACATTTATTTTGAGATCTAAGATGGCGGACAGCTTTTTCAAGTTACAATATGGGTATGGTTATATAGGTATTTCGGTGCGTTGATGACAAAAATAACATTTATTTTGAGATCCAAGATGGCGGACAATTTTTTTTTTTAATTTTGCAATATGGTTTACATTTTGTAGGTTTTTGGGGACGCTGATGACGAAAATAACATTTATTTTGAGATCCAAGATGGCGGACAATTTTTTTTTTAAATTTTACAATATGGTTATATGTATAGGTTTTTGTGGACGCTGATGACGAAAATAACATTTATTTTGAGATCCAAGATGGAGGACAGTTTTTTATTTTATTTTACAATATGGGTATCGTTTTATGGGTTTTTGGGGACGCTGATGACCAAAATAACATTTATTTTAAGATCAGCGTCCCCGAAAACCTATTAAACGATACCCATATTGTAAAATAATAAAAAAACTGTCAGCCATCTTGGATCTCAAAATAAATGTTATTTTCGTCATCAGCGTCCCCAAAACACCTATAAAATGATACCCATATTGTAAAATAAAATAAAAAATTGTCCGCCATCTTGGAATCTCAAAATAAATGTTATTTTCGTCATCAGCGTCCCCAAAAACCTAGAAAACGATACCCATATTGTAAAATAAAATAAAAAACTGTCCTCCATCTTGGATCTCAAAATAAATGTTATTTTCGTCATCAGCGTCCCCAAAAACCTATATAACCATACCCATATTGTAAACTTGAAAAAAAAACTGCCCGCCATCTTGGATCTCAAAATAAATGTTATTTTTGTCATTAGCGCACCGAAAAACCTATAAAAACATACCCATATTGTAAAATTGAAAAAAAAAGTTGTCCGCCATCTTGGATCTCAAAATAAATGTTATTTTCGTAATCAGCGCACTGAAAAACTTATGAAACTATATACATATCGCAAAATTAAAAAAAAAAAGTTGTCCGCCATCTTGGATCTTGATTTAGATTTATTTTGATTTTTATGATTTCGATTTCTATGATTGCGATTTATTACGATTTCTATTTCATCAAAAATTGTCGGCCATCATTCATGAGTATGAAAATGGTACCTATATAAATTTTAAAAAGATTAAAAGTAATAAATATGTAACTCTGATCTACATTACTCTCTGCTGTCTGTGAATACATGAACACGCGAAAATTAAATGCCTCCCGAGCAGCAGAGCGACGTGGATTCCCCTTGACTCTTACCGGCAGACTGATTTTTCGTAGGCTTGGAACTCGTATATATTGAGCGATGGCATTGCCATACAAAAAATGTATGGGGAATTTCTTAGTGAATTGTTACGATATATAATATTTTTTTCGAGTTATTTTTCAAAAATCTAAAACGAGCAACTTGTAGCTAGTTTAATAAACTCGCGATTTAACATCATGTAGAAATTATAATTTGTGTTTTACATAATGATTTCGTTAAAGCCGTGAACCTTGTTTTTCGTATTTTTCGTGTTTTCTGGAAGGTATTTACGCAAAAATAAAAGGCAAAATATTTTTATCTGTCTCGTATAAGTAGTAGCAGTTATTTGAGAAGCCTATAGTACTATTTTTATTATCAATAATGATCTAGTTTTGGCACCAGGGTCAATTCAGTAACGCCTGTTTTGGCTAAAAACGTGTGATGCAGGCTTAAGGATTATATAATTAGCTTTTAACGTGGCCTTTCAAGACGAATCTCAATAAAATATTTTTACTTTTGACTTTATTGAGACCTTTGACTACTGTCACACAAGTCCCATATAAATTATTATTTTTAAGCCGCACCGCTACCCGCCGTGCTACGAGGCGTCGCGGCTGCTGGGCGCGGACGGTGCGCTGGCCAGCCAGTCGCCGCACGACTCTCCGACTAGACTTGCCATGCAGGTGAGGGGGGGGCAGGGGGCAGGCAACACACACCAACCTGCTGCTGGCGCGGACGGTGCGCTGGCCAGCCAGTCGCCGCACGACTCTCCGACTAGACTTGCCATGCAGGTGAGGGGGGGGCAGGGGGCAGGCAACACACACCAACCTGCTGCTGGCGCGGACGGTGCGCTGGCCAGCCAGTCGCCGCACGACTCTCCGACTAGACTTGCCATGCAGGTGAGGGGGCAGGGGGCAGGCAACACACACCAACCTGCTGCTGGCGCGGACGGTGCGCTGGCCAGCCAGTCGCCGCACGACTCTCCGACTAGACTTGCCATGCAGGTGAGGGGGCAGGGGGCAGGCAACACACACCAACCTGCTGCTGGCGCGGACGGTGCGCTGGCCAGCCAGTCGCCGCACGACTCTCCGACTAGACTTGCCATGCAGGTGAGGGGGGCAGGGGGCAGGCAACACACACCAACCTGCTGCTGGCGCGGACGGTGCGCTGGCCAGCCAGTCGCCGCACGACTCTCCGACTAGACTTGCCATGCAGGTGAGGGGGGGCAGGGGGGCAGGCAACACACACCAACCTGCTGCTGGCGCGGACGGTGCGCTGGCCAGCCAGTCGCCGCACGACTCTCCGACTAGACTTGCCATGCAGGTGAGGGGGGGGCAGGGGGGGCAGGCAACACACACCAACCTGCTGCTGGCGCGGACGGTGCGCTGGCCAGCCAGTCGCCGCACGACTCTCCGACTAGACTTGCCATGCAGGTGAGGGGGGGCAGGGGGGGCAGGCAACACACACCAACCTGCTGCTGGCGCGGACGGTGCGCTGGCCAGCCAGTCGCCGCACGACTCTCCGACTAGACTTGCCATGCAGGTGAGGGGGGCAGGGGGGGCAGGCAACACACACCAACCTGCTGCTGGCGCGGACGGTGCGCTGGCCAGCCAGTCGCCGCACGACTCTCCGACTAGACTTGCCATGCAGGTGAGGGGGGCAGGGGGGCAGGCAACACACACCAACCTGCTGCTGGCGCGGACGGTGCGCTGGCCAGCCAGTCGCCGCACGACTCTCCGACTAGACTTGCCATGCAGGTGAGGGGGCAGGGGGGCAGGCAACACACACCAACCTGCTGCTGGCGCGGACGGTGCGCTGGCCAGCCAGTCGCCGCACGACTCTCCGACTAGACTTGCCATGCAGGTGAGGGGGGGCAGGGGGTGCAGGCAACACACACCAACCTGCTGCTGGCGCGGACGGTGCGCTGGCCAGCCAGTCGCCGCACGACTCTCCGACTAGACTTGCCATGCAGGTGAGGGGGGGGGGCAGGGGGGCAGGCAACACACACCAACCTGCTGCTGGCGCGGACGGTGCGCTGGCCAGCCAGTCGCCGCACGACTCTCCGACTAGACTTGCCATGCAGGTGAGGGGGGCAGGGGGGCAGGCAACACACACCAACCTGCTGCTGGCGCGGACGGTGCGCTGGCCAGCCAGTCGCCGCACGACTCTCCGACTAGACTTGCCATGCAGGTGAGGGGGGGCAGGGGGGCAGGCAACACACACCAACCTGCTGCTGGCGCGGACGGTGCGCTGGCCAGCCAGTCGCCGCACGACTCTCCGACTAGACTTGCCATGCAGGTGAGGGGGGGGGGCAGGGGGCAGGCAACACACACCAACCTGCTGCTGGCGCGGACGGTGCGCTGGCCAGCCAGTCGCCGCACGACTCTCCGACTAGACTTGCCATGCAGGTGAGGGGGGGGGCAGGGGGGGCAGGCAACACACACCAACCTGCTGCTGGCGCGGACGGTGCGCTGGCCAGCCAGTCGCCGCACGACTCTCCGACTAGACTTGCCATGCAGGTGAGGGGGCAGGGGGGCAGGCAACACACACCAACCTGCTGCTGGCGCGGACGGTGCGCTGGCCAGCCAGTCGCCGCACGACTCTCCGACTAGACTTGCCATGCAGGTGAGGGGGGCAGGGGGGCAGGCAACACACACCAACCTGCTGCTGGCGCGGACGGTGCGCTGGCCAGCCAGTCGCCGCACGACTCTCCGACTAGACTTGCCATGCAGGTGAGGGGGGGCAGGGGGGCAGGCAACACACACCAACCTGCTGCTGGCGCGGACGGTGCGCTGGCCAGCCAGTCGCCGCACGACTCTCCGACTAGACTTGCCATGCAGGTGAGGGGGGGGGCAGGGGGGGCCGGCAACACACACCAACCTGCTGCTGGCGCGGACGGTGCGCTGGCCAGCCAGTCGCCGCACGACTCTCCGACTAGACTTGCCATGCAGGTGAGGGGGGGGGGCAGGGGGCAGGCAACACACACCAACCTGCTGCTGGCGCGGACGGTGCGCTGGCCAGCCAGTCGCCGCACGACTCTCCGACTAGACTTGCCATGCAGGTGAGGGGGGGGGGGGGGCAGGGGGGGCAGGCAACACACACCAACCTGCTGCTGGCGCGGACGGTGCGCTGGCCAGCCAGTCGCCGCACGACTCTCCGACTAGACTTGCCATGCAGGTGAGGGGGGGGCAGGGGGGGCAGGCAACACACACCAACCTGCTGCTGGCGCGGACGGTGCGCTGGCCAGCCAGTCGCCGCACGACTCTCCGACTAGACTTGCCATGCAGGTGAGGGAGGGGCAGGGGGGGGCAGGCAACACACACCAACCTGCTGCTGGCGCGGACGGTGCGCTGGCCAGCCAGTCGCCGCACGACTCTCCGACTAGACTTGCCATGCAGGTGAGGGGGGGCAGGGGGGCAGGCAACACACACCAACCTGCTGCTGGCGCGGACGGTGCGCTGGCCAGCCAGTCGCCGCACGACTCTCCGACTAGACTTGCCATGCAGGTGAGGGGGCAGGGGGGCAGGCAACACACACCAACCTGCTGCTGGCGCGGACGGTGCGCTGGCCAGCCAGTCGCCGCACGACTCTCCGACTAGACTTGCCATGCAGGTGAGGGGGGGCAGGGGGCAGGCAACACACACCAACCTGCTGCTGGCGCGGACGGTGCGCTGGCCAGCCAGTCGCCGCACGACTCTCCGACTAGACTTGCCATGCAGGTGAGGGGGGGGGGGCAGGCAACACACACCAACCTGCTGCTGGCGCGGACGGTGCGCTGGCCAGCCAGTCGCCGCACGACTCTCCGACTAGACTTGCCATGCAGGTGAGGGGGGGGGGGGGCAGGGGGGGCAGGCAACACACACCAACCTGCTGCTGGCGCGGACGGTGCGCTGGCCAGCCAGTCGCCGCACGACTCTCCGACTAGACTTGCCATGCAGGTGAGGGGGGGCAGGGGGGCAGGCAACACACACCAACCTGCTGCTGGCGCGGACGGTGCGCTGGCCAGCCAGTCGCCGCACGACTCTCCGACTAGACTTGCCATGCAGGTGAGGGGGGGGGGCAGGGGGGCAGGCAACACACACCAACCTGCTGCTGGCGCGGACGGTGCGCTGGCCAGCCAGTCGCCGCACGACTCTCCGACTAGACTTGCCATGCAGGTGAGGGGGGGGGCAGGGGGGCAGGCAACACACACCAACCTGCTGCTGGCGCGGACGGTGCGCTGGCCAGCCAGTCGCCGCACGACTCTCCGACTAGACTTGCCATGCAGGTGAGGGGGGGCAGGGGGGCAGGCAACACACACCAACCTGCTGCTGGCGCGGACGGTGCGCTGGCCAGCCAGTCGCCGCACGACTCTCCGACTAGACTTGCCATGCAGGTGAGGGGGCAGGGGGGCAGGCAACACACACCAACCTGCTGCTGGCGCGGACGGTGCGCTGGCCAGCCAGTCGCCGCACGACTCTCCGACTAGACTTGCCATGCAGGTGAGGGGGGGGGCAGGGGGGCAGGCAACACACACCAACCTGCTGCTGGCGCGGACGGTGCGCTGGCCAGCCAGTCGCCGCACGACTCTCCGACTAGACTTGCCATGCAGGTGAGGGGGCAGGGGGGCAGGCAACACACACCAACCTGCTGCTGGCGCGGACGGTGCGCTGGCCAGCCAGTCGCCGCACGACTCTCCGACTAGACTTGCCATGCAGGTGAGGGGGGCAGGGGGGCAGGCAACACACACCAACCTGCTGCTGGCGCGGACGGTGCGCTGGCCAGCCAGTCGCCGCACGACTCTCCGACTAGACTTGCCATGCAGGTGAGGGGGGGGGGCAGGGGGGCAGGCAACACACACCAACCTGCTGCTGGCGCGGACGGTGCGCTGGCCAGCCAGTCGCCGCACGACTCTCCGACTAGACTTGCCATGCAGGTGAGGGGGGGCAGGGGGGGCAGGCAACACACACCAACCTGCTGCTGGCGCGGACGGTGCGCTGGCCAGCCAGTCGCCGCACGACTCTCCGACTAGACTTGCCATGCAGGTGAGGGGGCAGGGGGGGCAGGCAACACACACCAACCTGCTGCTGGCGCGGACGGTGCGCTGGCCAGCCAGTCGCCGCACGACTCTCCGACTAGACTTGCCATGCAGGTGAGGGGGGGGGCAGGGGGCAGGCAACACACACCAACCTGCTGCTGGCGCGGACGGTGCGCTGGCCAGCCAGTCGCCGCACGACTCTCCGACTAGACTTGCCATGCAGGTGAGGGGGGGCAGGCAACACACACCAACCTGCTGCTGGCGCGGACGGTGCGCTGGCCAGCCAGTCGCCGCACGACTCTCCGACTAGACTTGCCATGCAGGTGAGGGGGGGCAGGGGGGGCAGGCAACACACACCAACCTGCTGCTGGCGCGGACGGTGCGCTGGCCAGCCAGTCGCCGCACGACTCTCCGACTAGACTTGCCATGCAGGTGAGGGGGGGGCAGGGGGCAGGCAACACACACCAACCTGCTGCTGGCGCGGACGGTGCGCTGGCCAGCCAGTCGCCGCACGACTCTCCGACTAGACTTGCCATGCAGGTGAGGGGGGGGCAGGGGGCAGGCAACACACACCAACCTGCTGCTGGCGCGGACGGTGCGCTGGCCAGCCAGTCGCCGCACGACTCTCCGACTAGACTTGCCATGCAGGTGAGGGGGGGCAGGGGGGGCAGGCAACACACACCAACCTGCTGCTGGCGCGGACGGTGCGCTGGCCAGCCAGTCGCCGCACGACTCTCCGACTAGACTTGCCATGCAGGTGAGGGGGGCAGGGGGGCAGGCAACACACACCAACCTGCTGCTGGCGCGGACGGTGCGCTGGCCAGCCAGTCGCCGCACGACTCTCCGACTAGACTTGCCATGCAGGTGAGGGGGCAGGGGGCAGGCAACACACACCAACCTGCTGCTGGCGCGGACGGTGCGCTGGCCAGCCAGTCGCCGCACGACTCTCCGACTAGACTTGCCATGCAGGTGAGGGGGGGCAGGGGGGCAGGCAACACACACCAACCTGCTGCTGGCGCGGACGGTGCGCTGGCCAGCCAGTCGCCGCACGACTCTCCGACTAGACTTGCCATGCAGGTGAGGGGGGCAGGGGGGCAGGCAACACACACCAACCTGCTGCTGGCGCGGACGGTGCGCTGGCCAGCCAGTCGCCGCACGACTCTCCGACTAGACTTGCCATGCAGGTGAGGGGGGGCAGGGGGCAGGCAACACACACCAACCTGCTGCTGGCGCGGACGGTGCGCTGGCCAGCCAGTCGCCGCACGACTCTCCGACTAGACTTGCCATGCAGGTGAGGGGGGGGGCAGGGGGCAGGCAACACACACCAACCTGCTGCTGGCGCGGACGGTGCGCTGGCCAGCCAGTCGCCGCACGACTCTCCGACTAGACTTGCCATGCAGGTGAGGGGGGGGGGGGGGGCAGGGGGGCAGGCAACACACACCAACCTGCTGCTGGCGCGGACGGTGCGCTGGCCAGCCAGTCGCCGCACGACTCTCCGACTAGACTTGCCATGCAGGTGAGGGGGGGCAGGCAACACACACCAACCTGCTGCTGGCGCGGACGGTGCGCTGGCCAGCCAGTCGCCGCACGACTCTCCGACTAGACTTGCCATGCAGGTGAGGGGGGGCAGGCAACACACACCAACCTGCTGCTGGCGCGGACGGTGCGCTGGCCAGCCAGTCGCCGCACGACTCTCCGACTAGACTTGCCATGCAGGTGAGGGGGGCAGGGGGCAGGCAACACACACCAACCTGCTGCTGGCGCGGACGGTGCGCTGGCCAGCCAGTCGCCGCACGACTCTCCGACTAGACTTGCCATGCAGGTGAGGGGGGGGCAGGGGGGGCAGGCAACACACACCAACCTGCTGCTGGCGCGGACGGTGCGCTGGCCAGCCAGTCGCCGCACGACTCTCCGACTAGACTTGCCATGCAGGTGAGGGGGCAGGGGGCAGGCAACTGCACCGGGCTGCTACTATGCGATGGGGAAACTGGGGATTCCTCCACTCATGGCGATGGGCTAGCAACCTGTCACTATATCTGAATCTCCATTCCATCAGAGAGCCCACTATTCAGCTAAGCGTGGCCTTCGAGTCTCACGACTTCCGGCTCTGTCTACCCCGTAAGGGATGGAGACGTGATTCTATGTATGTATGTCAAGTTGTCAGCTTGTCATTCGTAACCATTCGAAACTAACTTCACTAGACTGACTTTTTGTATGACGATTTTCGTTCATTCATTCATTCATTCATATATGAATTGTATGAATATTGCAGTGTGCGGTGGAGGCGCCGAATTCGCCGGACGCCGGGTTCGGTCTTGGCAGACTCTCGGAAATATTCTCGTCGCGGTATCGACAGGTACGTAACAGTGTTCCTTACTATTAAAATCAGTAACTTTTCTTGAAATCCCTCCATCCTATTAATTCCATATCATTCGACTCATTAATTAACTCTAGATACAGAATTAATATAAGTACTACATACAGAAAGGAAACTCCCTGCCCCTCCCGTAATTTATTTATTTGTTTATTTATTTATTTGTTTATTTAAATACAAGTAATATGTCACCCCCCGTTCTTGTGTGTATTGGGACGCTATGACTATGAAAACGCACACATTGACGTGTTACTGACGTGTTCACGGATGTACAGTTTCATTTGTAGTAGTAGTAGGTATATTTTACGCCCCGTTTCTATGAAGCGCCCGCCCTGTGTTCTAGGTTAAGATTTCGATGTTACTAACAATAGTGGACTTTATTAATATTTTTTGTTACTAACTAGCCGCGCTCCGGGGCTTCGCTCCCGTGAGAATTTCTTGTTAAGAAGTACCCTATGTGCTATTCCTGGTATTTTTCTACCCGTATACCAAATTTCATCAAAATCCGTCCAGTAGATTTTGCGTGATTGAGTAACAAACATCTTCACAAACTCACGTGTCTTACAAATTAAATGACTGTGCAAATGGGCATTTTAGAATTATCACTATGTTATATATATGTTACTGTAAAAGCTCGAACTACAGTAAATCCTAAGATTTTCGAGTAAAACCTAAGATTTACCAACTCTTACTGGTAAAAATCCGAACAATTTTGCGATTCGCACTTTTACCACCATTCGCTTGGTAAGTCTTAGGATTTACATTAAAGGCACGGTAAATGACTGATAGATAAGGTTCAGGTTATTTTTTTTTTGACCGCCCGGAAAGACTTTGAAGGCGGAAAAGAAGGTAGGTTCAGGTTATTTTTTTTATGACCACCCGGAAAGACTTTGAGGGAAGAATTACTCTTTGTTTTATTCCCAAAACCAACATTTACCAGCGGTCAGTGGTAAAACCTAGCATGTACTAAATTCTAATTGTAAAAGCCCGAAAAAGTCATCCCATTTTCATAAATCCTTACATTTACCAACTCATGTCGGTAAATCCTAAGACTTACTCTTAAATCTTAGGATTTACCGTAGTTCGAGCTTTTACAGTAACATATATACTATACCCCAGGTGCCGACCCAGTGCCTGGAAGTGGAGATGCAGGCGGTGCGGCCGAGTTCCTTAACCAGTTCCCCGGCGCGCGCGCAGAACTATATCGACTCCGAGTTCTACTTCACCAGCCCCGAGGCGCCGCAGTGCGGCCGGGACCTCAACAGGTAGCTATCATATCACACTCACACTTGGTTGGATTTAAGGGGGGGGGGGGGGCAGGTAGCTATCGTCATATTACACTTATACTTGGTTGGATTTAAGAGGGGGGTCGTTTGGCCCCAGACGGTTTTTTTTTTGTACTGGAAGATTTTTAGGATTCCGTACAAAAATGAAAAAAACGGAAAGAACTATATCGACTCGAGAGTTCCACTTCACCAGCCCTGAGGCAGTGTGGCCGGGACCTCAACAGGTAGCTATCATATCACACTCACACTTTTTTTTTATTAAAAATCTGAGTGCGTTTGACCTCTATCTTGCCTGATAAGATCACGCAAGTACACGCAAACTCAAAATATGCCTATTCACTCTTGCCTTGAAAACCCCTAAATTATAAGTTACTTATGGATTGGTTGTACTATAGGCGGCGGGGGGGGGGGGGATTGGAGATTTTTGGGTTCCGTACAAAAATTAAAAAACGGAACCCTTATAAGATCACTCAATTTCAATTTATTTAAGTTTCTTTCTTTCTTTATATTTGTTGTATACAAAAATGTATAAATAAATTGTGGACAATAAAAAGCAGTGGAAGCGTGCTGGGCCCATAACCTAAAGTGAAACAACTTTTAGTGACCATAACGGCTGTACTATCCTATCCTAATCCTAACGAATATTATGAATGCGAAAGTGAGTTTGTTTGTTTATTTGTTACCTCTTCACGCTTTACCTACTGAACCAATTTTTCTGAAATTTCGCATACACATATTTTGAAGTACGGAGAAGGACATAGGGACATACGAGTACCTTTCATCCCAGGAAAACGCAATGTTCTGGAAAATTCACGCGGCGAAGCCGCGGGTAAAAGCTAGTATTTGAATAAACATGACCAAACTCAAGATAGCTGGCTCTGCTAGCTACTTCAGTGATATTGTCGATACAATATAACAAAATAATCGTCATTTCAGCATGGCAACCCCAGTGGAATTCTTCAGACGCCGCGCACTCCGGCGCAACACATTGGAACGAGTCATGGACCATATCGGTGAGCGTCAAAGACCATTTACCCTCCAACTAGGCCGGTTCCAGCTCAGCATCCCCAAGTTTGGACGAAGATCTTCCAACGACAGACGTCCGGACACTCCTAACGTCGCCGAGATAGATATAGACGATTTAGACTTTGTTAGACTTAACTCTAATGATACTTATACGTTAAATGGTAGGACTATTAGGCTGTTAGGTGCAGATTTTGAGAATTATCCAGTCTTGCCTGATGGATCTGTACGACCGCCGCCATATACCGAAGCTATGAGGTATAAGTTGTACGGACCACCCCCGGAATATCTGAGTAGGGATGGCTTGAATAGCCACAATAATATTGTTGACGAAGAAGCGAGAAATAATGTCGAAATGCCGCCCAATTATGACGAATTGGGCGAAAATAACGTAGCGAGTACTAGCGGTATCGGTAATAACGTACCTAGTGTCCATAGTATTGTACCTAGTATGAGTACGGACACTGTAAGCGATTACGTAATGGGTAATATACCTAATAGTACCGCGACGAGTCCGAATACCTGTTCCGGTAATAATAACGAAGCTGTTGCGTCTAGTACAGTTAACAATAACGGAAATACCTGTTCCGATTCGCCAGTACCTAGTACCAGTAACGTGAATAACAACTTGGAGTGTATCAAAGCTGTTATCGATAACCTCCCAGCTATAGACAGCGATGTCAACGCGAACGAAGCTGAAGCTTAGAAATGAGCTTAAAAAACTCGTTACTTTTTTAATTTGACGCTGTCATATTGTGACAAAGTGACATTGAAAATATGTTTATTTCTTTATTAAAGCAACAGCATTCAATTTTTAAATATGGCAAATACAAGGTTTTTCTCTAATAAATGTCGGGAAATTATGCTTATTTACACTCTTTATTTATTTATTAATTTTTCTATACAATAAATACATTGAAAGGAAACAAAATTAAACTTTTAACTGCCGTTAGATGCAGGTAGTTGTTAGATGCCTTTAGTCGACGAGAAAAATCTGACACCAGTGGTAATTATAACACACTCGATAAGAATTAAAATTATTAATTTCAATTTGTCAACTTGTCACAATCTGACAGTGTCACATTCACATGTCTTTAGTCTAGTGCCTTAGTGTAGTCGTTTTTAGTTACCACACTATGTATAGCTAGGAGGTTCAACATAGTGCATAGATAAACTGCTGGTATAGAAACAATGTCTATACGTAATAACTACTAGGCCAATCTGAAAAATGTATATTTTTCAGCCTGGGTCTTGGATTACATACATATTATCACGCCTTTTCCCGTGTAAGTAGGCAGAGACTAGCGATGTCCACTTGCTACGATCCTTACAGATCTCTCTCGCTTCCTCTACACTCATCACTCTTCATACATGCCCTACGGTTATGGGTGCTCCTAATATCTCCCTTGGATGTTAATCTAATGTATATGTATCTATAAACTATAGTATTGTTGAGTAAGTAGCCCATAACATTCTTTGGGGGTAGCTCAATCTGTGTGATTTGCCCCTATATTAAAAAAATATTTAGCAGTTGCAATTTTACCTTCTAAATAAAATTGTATTATTTTTAACATTAAAAAACCAGCAGTTTATCTAAATACTATGTACCTTACACTAACACTACAACGATGCCCGCGGACAGAAACGCACTATAAACAATATACTAATAAATGTGACAGTTTTGACACAATATGTCACTGTCAATGTCGAAATGACAATTTAAAAATGTACCGGCGGGCAAAGCAGTTGCCATACAAACCATAGTGATACTCATTTGTATATATTTATTTTTATGTTTAATTTAGTTTATCGATAGTTGATTTTAAGTGATATTCGTTTTAAGGATCATGTTTAC